>JABASM010000657.1:0-20157 GCA_019776545.1 Brachystomella parvula
ACGCAGTGGAATGCAAAATCGGCAGGGGTGCCGGTTGGGTTTTACACGATTTTGAAAATTCGGCAAATTTGAGGCGTGCTTGTAGAAAAATCTGAAATTTTGCAGGTTTACTTAGCATTTGTTGTGATAATGAGGCCCCATTTTCTTTTTACCTGGAACTCATAATTGCATATCAGCATTTTTCCAAAATCTTCATTTTTCTCACTGCGAGTTAGACTTAAAAAGGGGCTTGTTTTCATTTTGCCTGTTCGTTTCGTTTTCAATGTTTTTGCCTGAAACGCTGTGTATGCGTTCCTGGCATTGCTCTAATTGCTTGAAATCAAATTTGGTGAAGTTTTGCTGAAACCCGGCAGTGGTCTCCATAGACATAGAACGTTGCTGGGCAAAAAGCACATTTCTATGTCTATGGTGGTCTCCGAAGCCGGGAAGGTCACGGGAAAGTTTGTATCCCGACTTTTCCTTCAGGCCGAAGCAAGGGGAAGTGATGAAGTCCTCAGATTCGAACTTTAAGGTGACTAAAAACGTCTGACTTAACATTTTTACTATTTAAAAAATTTTCAAAAAATTTGTTGCCTGAAACAGCTACTACTATACTGATCTGTTACCGAGGCAAAAGAAAGAGACTTTTTAGAAAAATCCTGTGTGCTAAGAGGTGAATAAGCTCATGTAAACTTGGGAAAACTTAACTCATTAGGAATACATGTTAAGTAAGCATCCCAAATTAGAGATTTTTCTACAAACGCGCCTTAAAGTTATCGAATTTTCAAAATCGTGTAAAATCCAACCAGCACTCCTGTATTCCTCAGAATCAGTATAGGACTCCGTCGGTTTGTATAATTCAGTTGTGCACTGTTTATTATCAATGGAAATATCCCTTATTTTTAATCTCTCTGCCTTTCCTCTGCGGTAAAAGCGGCTTTGTTTTTGTGGTTGATTCGGGAGTGGAGAATTAAGTAAGGAAATTCTGGGTCTAATTCATTTCCCTCGTAGCTTACCATCATTCTCCGTTTCACCTTTAGTTCTACAAAAGTCTCAGTTCGAAGAAGCTCACTCAGTTAGACCTTAGTCGATTGAGGAGAAAATGAAGCCAACTCAAGTCAAGTATTTAATTGAGTAGGACAATATCTGGATTCTGAATTATTAATAAGTGGATTTCCTTCTTCCCGATTCCTTTTCTGTTCTTTTCCGTTTTAGAACTTATACTGACCCCACCATGACATCCTACTCTCTTGCCCTCCCTCTCGCAGTTTTAACAATTCAAGCAAATTCTTGTACCCAAGCTTAAAAAGATAATGAAATTTTTACAAAGTTCCTCCTATGTTTAACACTCCCAGCCCAGTATAATTTTGAGCTGAGGCTGTTGATGCAATTATTCTGCCGCTCTAAACGCTTGCCTCAAATCAAAATTTTGAAATTCAGAAATCATTCAGCCGAATACCAAACCATTTACGTCCAGAAACAAATAAATATCACAAAAAGACATGATATGTCTATTTTCAGCAGCTCTTTAATTACTTCATCCCGAGCGTCTTTTTTTATTCTTATGAAAACAAGCAAGAAAGCAGGGGAAGAAAAGCTGTTAGTGATTTCGTTTGTTTAAAGAAAATTCTTTCCGTCAATTCTAACACAAATGTCTTAAGTCCAGCACAGCTTTTGGTCGACAAGGAAGTTGCAACCTGTCTAATTAAAATCCCAAGGATTCCTATCTGCCCCTACCCATTAAGCCAATCAATAACCGCTGAGAGGTAGGGGAAGGTGGATAATGATCGCAACTATAGGATCGATTGACCAAAACAGGACACACCTTTAACTAAAAATTTACCTACCCTGCCTGCGTAGTCAAATTCTCAAACTTCCATAGGGGTTTTCGGAACGTGTAATGATGAATAGTTTGAAATTGTGTTATTATTATTTTCCAGGTGTGGTCGGACCTTCGACACAGCTACTGGGAGATATATAACTTGGTGGCAGGTTGGCATGGTTGGCTTTCTAGGAAAAAACAATGTCCTTGAATATCTTGGCATCGACATATTCTTAGTCTTATTTTCAACCAAGCTGTCCATCAAACTTATAATGTGCCCTACCTGCCAGCCCCCAACCTTACCTCAGTCACTCGACACCTGGAAAAAACTTCTCAATCCGTGGACTCCAGATCGACGCTGATGAGTTGATTTTCCAATGATTAGGGCCTTTGATGGGAAATGTTGATACTCATCGCCTCCATTTTCATTTCTCTAGTCCAATTAGTATCTCCACAAGGTGAGATATATTGAATTTTCTCGTCTGCCTTTCTTACAGAAATGACTCCACCTTCCTGTTTTTTTTCAACAAATAGTAGTTTGCACATTTAGTCATTTAAATCGGGAAAGTGAATGGTATCCAATAAAGAAAGATGTACTTATATATGAATTTACTTGCTCTAAAAAAAATAAGGTGAGATATGGTAAAAAGTCTCTGGAATCGTGAAGGCCTTAGCGTACAAATCTCCTGATAATTTTAAGATTTTTGCTTTTAGTGGTTTTGAATTTCAGTTGCCTCTAAACGAGTTATAATTACAGGTTTCAAAAATAGGTGCAAACTGCAAAAAGTATTAACAAGCCCGAAACTTAAATTTCTTGATTCAGGTGTTATTTGATTATAATTTCTAGGTTCTTCATAAAACAGTTTAGATCAAAGTAAATAAAAAAACCCATGCCGAACTACGGTGAAAATCATGAAGAAAGTACTTCAAGTCAGCTTTACTTTCACCAGTCTCATTGCAACTCCCATAAGAAAACTTTCTCCACACTGACTTAAATATATTAAGGATCCTGTAATCCGCAAAAAGTATGATTCTTCTCCTAATCCAAACTTCTCAACCCCGCTTGCTGTCAAACCACACGCATTGTCATTTCTTCGCTCCGAAATTAATTACTTGTTCCAAGAAACTTTAAGTTTGATTTTGCTAGTATTTCCGATTGTAGGGCGAGCCCTTGGAATCGCTGACCGGAGAAAAACAGCTTTCACCCAGAGTACTTTCTCCTTGTTTTTACGGAGCGAGCTTTCCTGTGGAATTCCCGAGCACTTCTTTTATTGGAGGTAGTTATAATTACTCGCCCCCGGCTTTCACCAAACTCATTGTAACTCCCATAAGAAAACTTTCTCCGGGGCAAGTAATTATAACCACCCTGTATGACCCTGTATGTAAATTTTCGCTTTTGCGAAAATCGAAGTGCATTAATAGCATAACCATCCTTTGAACATAAGATTTTAAGAAAATTTTTATCCCGAATCTGGTTCTTAAAATCTGAAATTATTTGAATTTNAACCATCCTTTGAACATAAGATTTTAAGAAAATTTTTATCCCGAATCTGGTTCTTAAAATCTGAAATTATTTGAATTTAAAGTAAATAACAAGAGAAGAATGGTAGAGGATACTTTACTTTAAGAAATTAGCTCTGCTTGAACTAATACAATTCATATTCAAAAATTTTTTCGCAGCAACGAAGAATCCACTTTTTGTTGATTTTTAATCCAAGAATCTAACATTTATTGATAATATTGACAGATGGAATGACGACTGGGAGCCACTCAGTTTTCCCGATGCCTACGATCCCAGTTGATCCTTTTGCCAACATCAACCTTACCATCGTGCATATGACCCCACGATCAATCAGTCTCCGCTGGAACTGTAAAAATCATCACCTCCATGATAAATATGAAGTTACGCTCAAACCACTCAAGTCCACGTATGAATATGAAGTTATATTCTCGAAATATCAATATTCCTTAAATTTCTCATCTTTGCTTGTCCCTGTACAGGTACAGGGTTGTTGAAACAGTTCCCAGGAACAGTTGTTACCAAACAATCGAAAATTTACTTCCGGACTCGGACTACCAACTTTATATCACTCTTTTTGCACGTACGATTAGAAGGAGATCAAACACACTCACGATTAAGACTCCAAGTAAGCTCATCTTTTAGGCTTGGAGTGACAGCCTGGATGCATCCTCATATTTTTATTTCCTATTAATTTTATTCCGTGTACTAGTGGAAGAACCAGAAACTGGATTTGATGAAATGGAAGATGAAGAGCCATCGCGTGAGCTCAAAATGCCAGAAGTTAAAATCGTTGAGCTAAGCTTAGTAGTTCTAGCCCTTCTGCTCTGGGTTCTAGCACTCGGTAAGCAGGCTTAAAAATGTAATTAGGTTTATTGATGTTGAGGACAAACTAAAAATTTCAGCTCTATTTTTCCATCGTTGGGGTAAAATCCGAATGTTGCTTCCGTACCAGCCGGACTTTAAAGAAAAAGAGACAGGAGCGGCATGCGCTAACTGTGTTATAACCCCTCACCATCAGGTAATCAAAACCAATCCCTTAAACTCCATTATAAACCACATAGAGTCACCATACCCAGTGGCCTTCTCTTGTCTTATCAACTCCATGTCCATTCCTTTAGACATCCTGCCTCTGAAACAATACACTATTTGATTCACACTCAGCATCCTCGACTGGAAATTTTATTCTCAATCTTCTTGTCTTCTTTTTTTTTCTCCCTTCTTCTTCTAAAACCATTGTTTAACCCTGCTCAACCCTTCTTACGCTCTGACCTCTCCTTTTCGCTCTCCTGGAAATGCCTCACCCCTCCAGTGCTCTAGACCCCCTCACCATTTGGATTACCACGGACTAAACTCTGGAATTGGAGTGGTCTCAGTAACTGATGCTGGATGTTCTCCAATGAGACCAAGGCTCAATTCTTTTGTTGCATCAGAGACATCCGTAAGGAAATCTAATCATCGCCCCCATCATAAGAGTAGGATGAGATTCAGTACTTTTCTCTTTTGTAAGACTTTCTCTTTTTATAGGTGGATTTGAGGATCCCACTAGAGAGAAGGATTTACAGAAAGGCTAAAAGTGCAGCAGAGCTCCTCAGCCCTAAATACGAAGATGAAATTGAATTCATCGACTTCTGATCTAAGGAACCAATGGGAATGAACCAATAAATTCTACTCTTCATCATCATTTACCGTATATCCATCATTCTACCGCTCCAAATAAATAATAAAGAAAAAAATCTACTCCCGGATAAAAATGGTCCATAAAAACAAAGGGCTATTGCTGTGATGATCCCAATCAACATTCCGAATTGCCGAAATTATCAATTAAATTATAAAACATTTTACTCAAAATATTTAAAAAAAACTTCCCTTATGAATCTGTCTACCTAGTCACGATTGAATTGGATACTTCATGTCACGTAAAGGATAATATCACAGAATAAATTAACTTTGGTTAACACAGTCTCACAATTTCTCTCATTAATCATCCTAAGTTGAGTTATCAAAATCTTGAGAAGGGTATTATCCAGCTTCTCATGACCTCTTCTCACCTCCGTCATCAAGATTCAAATCGCTGTCTCCAGTTCTTGAGAAAACGTAGTATGGCAGAACCCAAGGATTTAAAGCCCAATCGAAGCCAAAGTAACCGGAAATGTCAGCGCTGAAGGAAGATTGAAGAATGTTCCTTCGGCGAGCCTGTCATAGCAGGACAAAAACGGGTTTCGAAGGTCTTCATTTTGCCTTTACCCTTTACCAGAAGATTCTTCAAACCTGAAAACACGAAAAGAAAAATCCATAAAAATCTATGCAACTAATGATTCGGCAAACTTATTTAGCAGCTCTAACTAAGGTAGCTTCCACCACCAGCAGCGGGCCGTCCATCACTTTCTCTTCATCTGCAGAGACAGAGAGAAGTGCAAGTGAACGGGAAAAATAGTGGGATTCAAACTGCACTTTCACAAAAAGTGGAAGTGAGCAAGACGGACGGACCAGGTGAGAGGAGCAGCAACAAATTAAAGTTTACGAAACCGATTGTGCGTTGATCAAAAATAATAAAAGCGTAGCTTGTGAGAGCTCAAGATAAGGCAGGATGGTAAGCACTTTGGGGTAGTCCCTAATTATTGAACACTAAATCTCAAGATATGTGTATATATTTTTAACAGATCTCCAGCTAAGGAAAATGGACCCCCGACGACAATGGTATCAAAATGGAGGGCAAGGTCAGATGACCCCCACCGCCCAATGGCCACGCCACCCTAGAGGAAGGGGCCGAGGCTTTTGGAGTGATCCGGGACAAAATCACAGGCAACAGAACCCGAATCGCCATCAAGGTTGGCGAGGATCCCCATATCATAACTACGGTGGTGGAACACCGAGATTTAATACGCATCGTTACCGTGGCCCAAATCCAGGAGGATCAAATAATTCTTCTGATGTAAGCCAGTAATTATTATTGGTTTACCAATCAGTCGTCATTTTACTTGGCCAAGATCGAAATCTTTTATTACATCATCATCAGCTGATTCAAAGTTCTCCTTTACTCTGTCGCGCGGGTGTGGGTTCTCATCATCCACGACTACCTTTTGCCTACTAGATTTTAGCACAGTAAATAATGGCGCTGTGGCTGTTTGGCTATAACCCCTCAACTATAATAATTACTGTCAATCTTATGCGTTTCAGGATTTTGTGAGCGATGAGATGTGGGGAGACCCTTGGGCAGAACTGATAATACAGTTCACTGGATCAGTTAAAGAACATTTGTCCTCAACTACTACAGATGAAAAAGCCCTCCTGACGGACCTAGTTCCAACGCCACCGTCTCCTACAGCAGGACTTAATTTTCCTCTCACCCTGGATCTTTCACCACCATCAGATAAAGATAGGACCCTACCCACCACCTCTGTAGCCATAACTCAGGTCTCTGAGGTGGCGCTCATAAAAAGTACAACTACTGATGCTTGATAAGGATGCCCTTAAGCTGATTTTGTAAGGTTTAAATAAATGAAAATGTTTGCCTACGCCATGTTCCTACGGTTTCCTTTGCCATATGTAAAAGGATTCCTAATAATTATCGCCTCGGTTTGATCCAAAATAGTATGAGGAGATAAGTACGAAAAAGAGTATACATAATCGATAGTTGCTTGTGAGCTGATGATGAGAACGTCACCCTTTTGCATCGACCAAAGAGAAAGGAAACTTTAACTTACCGAGCCATAGTAGAAGTGGAGAAGTTTAATTAATTTGCCTTTTGGACTTGTGAAACATTTCGATCTTATCACTTCGAATCGCTGACGACTGATTGATCTAAACCAGTAATAACTTAGCCTTTTTCTAATTTTTGATGTATACAATTACATTTTTGATAAACGTGAATGTTCTTAATTATTGACATTAAATTCTCAAAAAAAAAGACGCTAGGTTTTATATATCTTAAATATATAGGATGTTCTCTGAAGCTGAACCATTTAGAACTAACGAATATTCAAGTAATTCATTGCTAACCTTTTCTTGACAATCTCCAAGCAATAGTCCAAGTGACTCCTCAGCGGCAGATTCAGTCGCTTCGACTGCTCTATGCGATGAAGGCAATTTTATAGTAGATTCCCACCAGGACAAGGAATTCTACAAACTCCAGTCAAAAAAAGATTTGCCTTGGTCTACTGTAGAAAATTCGAAAAGAAAACATAATGTAACAGCAGAGGTTCCTTCTCGTCCCTTAAAAGTTATCCAGTCCGTATCTGTCGTCAGTTTTGTGATATTCTGGTTGGGGGTGGACAAGGGATTGTTAATGGGAGTGGGGATGAGGAACGACTGTTGATTGGACTACCGTCTATACCAGCCTCCCTCTTCGTCCCTCTCGATCTAGAAATTAGATCCAGAAAAAAACAGATTAGGAAAAAAAACATTCGCAAAGCGGATTCCACAAATGGTACCTCAACCGAGAAAGCACTAACAGGATTGCTCTTTTTTGCATTTAAAATATAATTTGAAGCAAAAGAATGTTTTAAATCATGCAGCTCATAAATAGTGTGCAGAGGTAATCGCTCGGCTTTAAAATGACCAAAATGAAGGAATACAAAGAAAAAAGGTCTGTATAAACCTTTTTCGCTGAAATGTTGTGCCTCACGAGACCTATCTCAGTTAATTTAAATAATAAAAAACAAGGATGTTGAATTACGGATCATAGGGCTTGTTTCCAAGAGGGAGTGGACCGCCTGGCTTTCCTGGTGGCAAATTCTGAGCTGCTTCTGCTTGCTCACGTATCTGTCGCCGTCTTTTCTTACTCCACAGCTCATGACAATGTTGAAAAGCCGGGAGCTCAGGTGGTGCCATCTTATCAGGATGGATGTCGCGTAACCACAGACTCTGAAGTGCATCTTCTGCTGAAATCCGTCTATCAGGGTCCAATTCCAACATTTTATCCAACCTATGAACAATAAACACACTCGCGATTGGCAAATTGCTACAAACATAATCATTTCAAGCATTTAAAAAAAAGGATTTCTTGAGCGGATTGATCTGGGAAAAACTTCGATGGATCTTACAAGTCTAGCGCAGGTTCCGGTAGCATAATCATTTCCTCTCTCAGGCGTCTCCTGTAGGTCCTTGATACACGAACAGTAGAATAGAGTGGTAAATTAATCACATTGGGCCAAACGGCTGGACTTGGACTCCCACAAACTTTGGAAATGGCCACTAGCTGGGCAATTTCAGTATTCTCTCGAAACATGGGCTTCTTTTGAAACAATTCTCCCAAAATACAGCCACAACTCCAGACGTCGATAGCAGGACCATACCGCTCTTCGCCCAGCAGTAGCTCAGGTGGACGATACCACAGCGTAATCACTTTATTCGTATATGGACGTTGCTTATCTTTCGCATGGTACAGCCTGGCCAGTCCGAAGTCAGCTAATTTCACTTGACCCCTGAAAATAAGCACTTGACTTGTTAAAATCTTTTTTAGCGAAAACCTGATGTTTCGAGTACAACTTACTTATTATTGACGAGGATGTTACTGCATTTGATGTCACGGTGGAGGAAATTCTTACGATGTGAGTAACTCAGCCCGTCCAACAACTGTTTCATTATGCTAGCATTTTGCTGTTCAGTGAAATTAACAAGGTTGGACTCCAGGAGACCCATCAAATCATGGTCCATAAATTCGAAAACTAAATAAAAACTTCCTCGATCCTAAAAACAAGGTATTCAGAAAATAGGCCTCACATTCTTAGTAGGATGAAGTATGGTACCTTTCTAAAATCGAGAGCATCTTGTTTGTCAGTGATGATTTCTTTCAGATTGACAATATTTTTATGCGTCAACTGACGAAGGATCTTAATTTCTCTGACTGCAGTAATCGGGAACCCTTCCTTTTCATTCTCCAACCGGACTTTCTTGAGGGCCACGAAGTCATCTAAGAAAATGGTAGATATTGTCAGTTATACATTTGGAAGCGAAAAGCAGTCTGTTGGTTGGATCGAACGTGATTATTTTCTCACCACTTATAAGGTCCTTTGCTTTGTAGACTTGGCCATAAGTCCCTTCGCCGACTTGAGAAATAATCTCAAACGAATCGATGCACCTTTCACCCCAATCCGGCAATTCCTTCCGCTTATGTATAATTTTGGGTCGAGTCCGCCTTCTCGGAGTTTCCAACAGCAATGGAGAACCAGGGATCACTGCAAAAAGTTTTTTAGTTATTAGAATAAAACTATCCACAATAAAAGTTACTGTCTGAGAGTTAACGGAGCTCGAGTCATATAAAAATTCAGAGTGACGCAGCACGGGATCCTCACATCTATTTTCCAGAGCATATCAAGACTAATCCAATTCATGGAAAACTCTCAAGTGGTTCTGGTTAAGACAAGCAATGCTAAGGTCAAGAGAAGAAGGTAGGACTTACTGGTTGGCATGGGTAAGTCCCTGGTGATACTCACAGGCTTCTTCGTCACTGAGAGGAGTTTCGTTGGATCCATGAGTTGTGGATTATGTGCGTAGAACTGTCTACCGAGCCCTAAGTCTGTTCCAGGTGGAAAAGGCAGGCCCATGAGCCCTCCCTCATTCGCACTTCCGTGATTGGCGGAAACTGACTCGAAAGGAATCCTTGCACCCTTTTGATTTATTACCCGAGTATTGTCTCCATCGATCGCGTCTGATTTTGGTGAAACTGGTCTTTCATTTTCTACCTTTTCCTTCACTACTTCATCATCTTCGATCACAATCTCAGTTATCTCCGATTGACTCTTTGAATCCTCTGGAATGTAAATCACTGGAGGTGGAGAGGGGGATCGCTTTACTACAAGTGGACCTTGCATCTGAGCACGGAGTTGGGCGAAAAAACTTGTTGCAGTCAGCTTATCTAACTTTGGCTTTGGTAGTGCAACTGGAGCATTTAACGTCTGGGGACTCCTGGTAGATGACTCTGTTTCTCTCGTTATTCTACTCGATCTAGAATTATTCACAAAAGAAAAATTAGTGGAAAAGACTCAAAATAAAAATAAATACAGTAGCATTTGAGCATATTAAAATCTCCCCCATTCTGTGAATTAACTTATAAGCTCCACGATTTCGAAGGTACGGGATGAAAGGAAATCAGATGAAAATTTACCAAATAAACTAAAACCGAGACACGACATCGCTTCCCAAACTGTGTTCTTTGCAGCGTAAAAAAATAATTCGAACTCTTTACGGGGAGGGGTGGCAGATAGGATTGCAATTAATTGAATGCAGGCTGTTTTGAACATATTCTTACTTTGAAGTAGGACTTTCGAAATCTTTCGCTCTTTTACGCTTCCGGTCTTTAGATTTTCGTTCAGTCTCTTCCGGCCTTTTCCTGGTCTGATCTTGAGGAGGAATATATTTCTCGTAAGCCTTAGGTGGAAGAGGTGGAGTATGTGGCGAGTAAGCGACTGGTGATACGCTCAAGATATCTTCTATTGCCTGCTCATTTTCAGGAGTAACGACCTCCAACTCAATCAGCTTTTCCTTTTCCAGTTCGTCTTCAACCATGGACCTCCTCTTCGTGAGTACGGGCGGAGACATAGAACGACTTCGAGATTGAGCACGATTATTCGGCTTTGAGGCTTTGATTTCTTTTTTCCCATGGCCACCTTTTCTACCACCACTATCTCGACGGTGTTTGGTAGAAGCGTGATGGCTGGAGGAGCTGCTATGGCTATCTTTCCGCAGTTTCTCTTTACCCTTGTTATCTTCTTGCTTTGACTCTGAGTCACTCTTTATTTCTCCCGCTTCTGGTTCTGACCAACCGCTTGAGGATACGTCTGACAGATCATCATCTTCGTGTTTTCGACGATAGTGACGCCTACAAGTGTAAAGGGAGGTGAAGAACAAAATAGTCACCTTAAATTATAGCTGATTTTACCTGTTACTGTTACTATTACTATGGCGCAATGTAGGATTTGAATGGCTACCACTGCTAGAGCCTCCATGCGTAGAGGAAAAGGATCCTTTGGAATGAGAGCTAGCACGTTCACGATCCTTGAGATCGTACTGATCACGTTGATCTCTCTCTCGTTCACGTTCGCGATGATTTAACGAGTCACGGCTGCTGTTATACGAATATCTTCCATTGCCAGCATTGGAAGAGGAAGAGTACACGGATCCTTTACTGGAGTTACGACGGTCTCCACGGTGGTCATAGGAGTGTCTTCCATTTGTACGATGCATAGCAACCGAAAGTCCTGGACTTTTTGAACTATAGACAAACAAAATGCGGAACAAAGGTAAGTTTGTTGGTAATAATAATGGTAATGCCCGAAAAGTCGTAGTCACATAAAATTGTACTGCTGAGTATACCTGGAGGAGGGCAAGCCAATGTCTATGTAGAACAACTGGCTGAGCTGAGGCACGGTGGAAGGGATGTATTTTGAGCTCTGAGCCTCGGACAAATGCTAGGCTCTTATACCAAGAGGTACTGTCAATATCTATCGATAGTTAGTGCCCGGGCAGGAAACTCCTCTCGCTCCACTGCTGGTGAAATACAAGACGAGGCACGGCACTAAAAACTGTATTCCTGTCGTCCCATTCCTCACAGGCCAGCACTGTTGATTTAAGTACTTAAAGTCCGCCTCATCAATAATGAGTTTAGCCGAACCAGTGCCTTTAGAATTACAGAATGAATGGACGGTACACCGTCAGAGTCAGGTACTCCTCAGAATGGAAAATACGAAGGGGCGATTTCACTGATCGATTTACGTAATTCACTGAATTATCAAAATACGCACGATCGATCCCAGTGATGGAGGACAAACCAACGGAATACCCAGGGAAGCACTGCTCACTCAAACTTCCTGCTGTTCTGCTGCTGCAGCTGCTTTTTCCTTGAATTAGAGTTGCTGCTGCTGCTGCTTTTAAGAAAATGTGGAGTGGCGAGGAGAGGAGAGAGAGAGGGGATGATCTGAATCTGAAGGAGGAAAAACTACTATGTGCACGCAATACTCATAGCCGTCCTATAGCAGCCTAAAAACTCAAAAGGCTGAAAAATCATGATTGAACACGGTTGCCGAATTTCAAATGAATGAATGATTTTCATGTCAATTAATTAATCAGGCTAGCGAAATTCCCACACCCGAGCAGCATATCACTAACACGATTCTGAATTATGATTCTTATAAATCCAGTAAAGGAATCCCCGCCTCGGTAGATCTTTCTGAAAATTATATCCATCTCTGCAGCATACCTAGGCATACCCTGCAACTTTTCCTGAAAAGTTTTTTAAATTGGCTTTCCTTTGACCTTTATAGGCTTTAACCCGCATTAGTTCAAGATATTCTGAAGAGTTCCAAAATGGCAGCCAAGCCCTTGGAACAACCGTATAATGTAATTAAAAATATGCTTGACTAAATGGGCAGGTGTGAGGCAAGAGTATGGGATAGAAGAGTCTCTCCAGTAGTCAAGTGAGAACCCATGGGTCAGTGGTAGAAATGCCCTGGCGTCGTCCTCTACTTTTTGCCTCACTAACAGCAGGTTAAAAAATAATAAAATATTAAGTTTGCGATGCACCAAAGCTTGTTGAAAAAAGCATTGATGCGCAAATGTGCATGGCCGCCTGGCCTTCCGAGGTTCAAAGGAAAGCGAATTTCGAACTTGTTTAGAACTTGTAGGGTACTATGCTTCAATGATGATATAACTATAAATAAACATTTTCAGAAAGATCTAAGGGGGAGGGGGAAGAGGATTCTTCCAGCAAAATTAGCTTTTCTTTTTAGTTAGTTTTCGAAGTAGCTTGCAGCATCGGTGAGTGAATAAACAGGTGAGAAAATTCTTACACACCTTATTGCGAATGTTTGGACCGAATTTATACCTTGGTTTGGGCATTATTCCTAATTTTTGACCTATGGGAGCACGAATATGGAAGGGATTTTTTAATTCTACGTAGAACCCCAGAGGGCTAATTTAGAAAAGTAATGCTCAAAACCATGATCTTGCTTCTAATTGCATTAAAATCCAACGTGGCTTTTTGGACTGCAGTTTTGGTGGCATTGAAACGAACTTATTTTTTCACAGTAAAAAATTTTGAACAAGGGTGGGGTGGCTAGCTTGCGTATGGTGGTCTTATCTTATGGATATTGGTAGCAGTGGTGATGCTTGAAGAATGAAATCATGAAGCTTACTTCTTCTTTCTAGATGTTCCAGGCAATTCCTCATCGGCGAATCGAATTTTTTTCATTGACGGGTGCTTCTTCATCTTAGTGCTACCCTGATTGGCGAATTTGAAATCGAGCTTATCCACAACGGCTTCCCCCGATTCTTGGCCCCGCTTCTCGGATTCTTGATGTCGTGCTTGTGACTCCTCACCTGCAACCTGAACCCCAATTTTCACCTGCTCAGCTTTTGCCGACACTTCTGTCCCACCGGCGCTTCTAGGTTTCTGAACTCCAGCAATAAGATCTGGAGCGGCTGGTTTACCCATAGTAGGAGTGAGTCGTTCAACGTTGGTTTTTGGTGTGATGGCTGCGTGGAGACTGAGAACTTTTCGAGCATCAGCCACTGTTATCTTCACTTTTTTCTGTGACTGAGCTTTAGAGCTGATCTTCGGGGTACCTGTACAAAATGCAAAAATTAAGTAAAATTAAATTAGTAATGAACTTATCACTTCCAATTAAAATTCGTTTCATGGATATTAATTTTTGATACCTTGTTGATCCGGTTTGTCAAGAAAGGTCTGCCCACTTCCCTTCGAAACTACACTGGAGGCTACTGAAGGACCACCCGGGCGTTTCCAGAGGAAGAGAGCTTCCACGTTGTTAGCCCCTACCAAGGGAAGACTTAATTTTCGACGTGCCACGTCCACCAAGGACATCTTTACTCCACCTCCTTGAGTCTTTCCTTTTTTCTTCCGTGAGTGACCTTGACTCCTCTTTGTCGAACGGCTTGAATTGCGTGGAGGGGGGACTGGAGACTTCCGGTTCATCTTTTTTTTGGAAGAAATTAAAAGCTTTCCTGTTTCTAACTGAGAAGCGTATCATACAAGAGGAATGATTTAGTCAAGGAAATTATTCCCAAATTTCAGAAAACTGAAATAATTTTGCGTGCATGGACCTTTCTATGCCACTTGATTTCTTTAGTCGACCACGGCCGTGGGATTGACTCCACTACTCCGTCGGATTTTTGAGGCAGTGCAGTGGACAGACAAGGAAGGCCAATGGGTTTCCTTGGGAACGCCCTGCGAGAGCGTCAGAATTTTCTCGTTTTACTCCTGCTAAGGGCGTCTTAACAACGGTCAAGCCCTCACCAATCGTTAGATCCCACAACAACAGCAAGAATCATTGTTAGAAACTGTACACCTGAATGATTACTACTGAAATACTTCCTTCATCTGTTTATTCTGAGATAATTGTGAACATCATCTGGAAGATAAGTATCAGACCGGTTCTACAGTTTGTTTTAACTTTCAGTCCCGGTGACGGTACTATGAGTTCCAAGGAAATCGGAGGATCTACCCAAAAGCTCACTAGTCAACTCAAGCAGCTTCAGATTGGACAAAGTCAGTTGAACTAAACTTCAGCAGGAGAGAAAAGTTTAAGAACTCCTGAGACGATGCAATAAGAAAATCCTATCAGAATATTCAATTTCGTTCTAACTCTAGGTCGCGGTGAGCCAATGGCTGCAGGTTCCTCAGGAATTCATGCAGCAGTTAGTCCTGACCCTAAGCCCATCAAAGGGATTCTAAAGAATAAAGATCAGCGGAGTCCTCTTGCTCCAGGTGCCTTCAATTACAATGGGCCGGTAGAGGAGCTGGACGTTGGAGTGAGTCTCAACAACTATGAAGAAGATAGGCGATTTACGACGCTCGTTGATTCCAAGGAATTATATGCTAAGAAAGTTAAAGCTGGACTTGTAAAGAGACGACGAAATTCAAGTACTGAGAGCGCTCCTGAACTAAGCTTCCGACCCAAGCGAGACAAAGATGATGAAGGTGGAAATGACGATGACCACACAGGCGGCCCACCCTCATACAAACCTCCTCTCACAGTCTAATCCCACCTCGCTCTCTAGTTACTTGACAGTACTACGTGAACGCCAAAGCTGAAGTGAAACAAATCACCGAATTCTAAAATCGTTTCTCCCTTCGGATTTTAATTCACAGTTAATAAATATTGCATAAATTCAAAATTTTTACTCCTCTTACCCTAATTTTCTGTTGCTTATTTCTTGTAATGGGTTATCTGTAAAACTGTAATTCAGAAGCAACGTGATCATGCTTCTTATATGCCAAAAGCAATGAGAGCTTTACAACATTTAATTAAAATTGTTTGCTGAAAGAGGTTGACCTGACCTTTAACTTTTGCAGTGCTGGAGGATGGGCTCGTGTTCGCTCATACAATGGCTAGATTTCAATTCCCTTTGTTAAAGAGCATTTTGGTAGCATTGGAGCTAGAGCTTGGCTGAAAGAGGACTTTATGAATCGCTGAGATGTCAGGATGAATCTTGACAGAGGAACTGCCACTGTTGGATTTTGGGATTTTCATGGTTGCTCCACCAGCGGATTTGAGTCCGGCGATTACTCCGGTTGGTCGTGAACTCACTGCAGTCGGTGGCCCATCGTCCGCAAATACGACTTTCATAGGACTTCCATCCAAGAGTCGGTTGTGGTAGGCGTCAATGGCCTTGAAACAATCTCCTTTTGTCCTATAGTACGCTTCAGCTGTCCCAGACCCAAATACACGCGCCGAAATCAAATCCCCAACGTCAGCAAATAGTTCCTATTGCAACATGCAGAATTTTTCCAGAAAATCGAGATAGACATAATAGCTGCATAATTAAGTCTAAACTTACCACAATGTCATCGGTAGTAACACTTGACTGTAAATTGGAGACCTGAACCTTGAACTTAGATGGTGAATCGAGTCGTGATAGTGCAGATTTAACTGAGGCTCGTTGAGGAGGCGGACCTAGATCATCAATTTCCATATCATCATCATCGTCTTCGTCTTCTGAATCCGGTTGATAACGCCTGCTCCTGGTTCCTCCCGCTTCACGACGAGTTGCAATTGGTGCAACTTTAGCAACGACTGATGAAGGTGCTGAGTACATGCCCCCACCAGAAGTAACCCTGCCGTATGACGAAGTATAGGCGGGAGGATGATAACTCGCCTGTGGATTCCGTATAGTCCTCGTTAGCATGTCAGAAGATGATACTTTCGGAGGAGAATGTGACAAGGCGTGGCCGTAACCCCACTGAGAACCACCCAGTCCACTCACAGCATTACGGAACAATCCACTGCTCCCTGGTGATGTGTTGGACGTGGTGATCTTAAGAGTTTTGACTGGACTGAATCCTTCGGCTTGACCTCTAGCAGAAGTACGGGCGCCAGTAGGCTTTGCTGCTACAAACTGGCCCATGAGCTTCTTTGACCTCTTCACCTCAATCTTTTCCCTCGCGTCACCGATCCGTCCTGAGATGATCCTATTGAGGTTAATTTTCTGTCGGGCGTCTGTGATTGGGCGGTTGGCTAGAGGATTAGCAGCAGCAGTAGTCAGCCCTCTTCTGACAGACCCTCGTCCAACGGCACCCACATTCCCCAAACGGGACTGAATAGAACCGCCACCTCTGAACTTCTCCGAAGTGCCTAGTCTACTTTTAATTGACACTCCACCTCGACCGCCTCCTCGTCCTCTTGTGATACGCATTTGGAATACCTAAAAACAAAAATAAATACTCCATCATCCTGCTCTATAACACATTTTCCAGGCTGTACATGTACGTCCATTTATGAAAATAAAAACGAAAGTGAGGAAATATTAGTTTAAAATAAATAATCGGATACTACAATTTTCTAAAAAAAAGGGGTTTCCGATTGAAGGCTTTTTTTTACATCGGCCTAAGAATTGGGCTCGAGAGGCCATAGGCTAGGGTTTTTTTTGTATTTTAACAAAAAACCTTATGACCTCTTGAGCCAAATTCTTAAGCCGATTTAAAAACGCCTTTAATCGGGAAGTCCCTAATAGTTGTTGGAATATAAACATTTTAAAGAAAGAGCAAAAATAAAAAATAACCCAGTAAAATATTGTTGGGCTGTAAAGGGCCTGGACCATCTGACCCGATCTGACCCATAGCTAACATAACATGAAAATGAAAGTGATCTATGAACGCTAGTCATAGCACAGATAGAGATGAGATCTACCATTTGACATTCCGTCAAGCAAAATTAACGTTACTTTTCCCTTACCTCTCTGGTTTAATTCTTGTGGAAACTAGGATAGGTAGGTTCAATACAGCAAACACAGGCTTCACTTTCACTATCTAATTGTAAGTTAATGAACTACCGACCTTGGTCTGCCCTGTTGTTTAAATTGATACAGAAATGCTAATTATACTAGTTTTTAATTAATAGAACTTGCTAACAGTCAAAGCTTAACAAAATAAATAATTGATAATTTTTATTGATCCAAGAAAAAAAAGAAGGAACTTTATAAAGACGCGGAAAAAATGCTCATTTCAAAAATTACCGGGAGATGGCGAGTTCCCCGGAGATAAGAAGACAAGGAAGAAGCGTCGTCTTCTGATTTGAAATGCGGCAAATGAAATAGCGCAGCGCCGCCGGTTCACGAGGGCGGCAGATTGGATGTAGAAGAAAACCACGCACTACGCAAGAAAATGACCTTTCGCGAAGCGAGCGTTGATAGCAAGGCATCAGTGCAGCGAATGCTCCGTCCCCGCCGTGGACCGTTGGGAAAAAAAGCAGAACTTTTATTTCACCTATTCAACCTCAGAGGTCACCAAAAACGATCACTTAGCTAACTTCGAAATAAGCAATCAAATTCGTCAGGGATGCCTTTTGACCTACGACACGACCGCAAGAGCTCTCAAAATCCTAAGTCTGGCCCGGCCAGATGTTGCCGGAGGAGCAGGCAAGCAAAAAGTCTATTTTATCGCGAAAGAAAAAGCGGACCAAAATGTGTTATGAATGTGAATCACAAAAGCACAGCGCGTCAAAACAAATCTTTTTGCCATCGCGTTGTTATCCCTCCATTAGTTGGAAAATTTAATGAGCTCTTGTGGCGATACAAAGGATACTGAGATATACGCAGCTTTGGGTGCAGGGCTTTTTTCTAGTTTGGCTTAAGAATTTGGCTCAACAGGCCATAGAGTTTTTTTTGTGAAAAGGCAGGAATTTAAAAAAAGAAAAAAAACCCTACCCTAACGAAAGAAAACAAAAAAAAATTAATAGCTTCGCTGTTGATGCCTAATGCTCTTAGTGTTAACTAATTCAACCTCTTGCACTGATTTTCAGTAAAAACAGGGACTTTCCGATTGAAGGCTTTTTTAAATTGGCCTAAGGATTTGACTCAAGAGGCCATAAGGTTTTTTGTTAAAATGCATGGCTTTTAACAAAAAACCATGTGACCTCTTAAGTCAAGTTCTTAAGCCAATTAAAAAAGCCTTCGATCGAAAACTCCCTAATACCAGGAAAACGTCGTATAATCTCTCCTGAAATCTGGTTAGGAAACATGCCCAGCATTGGCAAGCGGGCGCTGACTTCGCGCGGGAACAGCGAGGTGGTAGCCCAAAAGAATTTCTGTTTTGTTTTCTTATCGGGCCATTATCCAGGGATTAGATTAGCTTCGTCCGTCCAGCCGCCGCTCGCTCGCTCTTCCCATCTTCCATTCCTTCCAGAAGAGTGGTGTCTTATACTTTACTTTACTACTTGGAGTTTGTATTTGTTATGCGTCTGGAGTTAGCAACGAAAGTGACGAGGACGACAGACTTAAGTACAAGTACTGCATAACTTCTGTCTGAGTAAGTACGTGACTTCGAATTTAGCTGATTTAATACTGGTTTTGACTTCACATCTTATTCACAGGTGGAGAATGGAAGTTATGCCAATGGAGGTCAGGTGCGACTATTGCGAAGATGGTAACTTGGCAGCCTCCTACTGTAAAGACTGCAAGGAGTTCCTCTGCTCCCAATGCGCCAACGTAAGTGAAAAAGAATGATTCGTTCGTCATCACTCTATCCCAACTCTATCCCCGCAGCTGTGCTTTAAAACTAATCTGTCTCATTGTTTGTATTCGCAGTACCACACAAAAATGAAGAAAACAAAGGATCACGTTTTTTCATCTGTTGAAGACGAGCTAATGGAGCGTGAGAAACACCGTTCCAATGCTAATACTGAAGAAGTAGTTTCTGACGAGGCTAAGTGCCCAATTCATGTCGACTCTACCTACTCCGTTTACTGCGTGGAATGTGATGAAGAACTCTGTCCCACCTGTAGCAAGTCCAAGACTCACGACTCTCACGAGTTACGCAATCTCTCTCAGTGTGTCAAAGAGTTCCGTGATATGCTCGGAAGTGCTATTCCAGAATTAGAGTAAGCATGCCTTTTTAGCCCGACTTGGAAAGTCGAGCTATTGCATTTGGTGTGTCTGTCCGTGGACAGCAGTAATAATCACAATAGAAAGTCCCGAACAAACCTAATGAGCACTTTTAATTGGAATTGTTACTGTCATTGGGAATATTACTGTCATTGGGATTGTTACCGGCATTGGGATTGTTATAATGTGACCGGGATTATTACTGGCATTGGGTTTGTTCTAAGGTCATTGGGATTATTACTGGCATTGAAAAATTATCAGTTTTTAGAAGCCGTTTCATGAAAACAAAACGGCAGGGGGGATGTTAGGTTGTTAGATTGTTAACATTGTTAGGTTTTTATACGGATGTCGTCTATAGGGGTTACATCAGCGCATCAGTGACCAGAAGTCAAACGACGGACAACATGTTAAAATTGTTAGGTTTTTATACGGATGTCGTAGCCTGTAGGGGCTACATCAGCGCATCAGTGACCGGAAGTCAAACGACGGACAACATGTT
>JABASM010000658.1:0-20140 GCA_019776545.1 Brachystomella parvula
CGGTTTTTGATGGGAGGAACGTCCAAGTTCAAGGACTCATTTCAGGATATAACCTGAACCAGGAATATGAGAAAACTCTCTTCGTAAGTTCGATTTACTATTTAATGAAAGTTTACTAAGGAGGAGACAATTAATTTTTCCTCTTTTTGCTGTAGAAAAATTCGAAGCATTCTCAACTGGTGACAGGTCCAAAGGAATTCCTGGGCGAAGTCCATGTGAAAGGGAACTTCGAATGTTTGGGTGACTTGAAGCACGAGCTTGTTTGGCTTGATGGGGAGAAAATCATTGGATCCAACGTTGAATTCGCGAAAACAGTGAAGGTTGAGAATAGTCTGGAAGTAGCTGGACTCATCAATGGATACTCCCTGGCAGAACTGGTAGCAGAGTCTTTGACCAACGGGCGGACAGAGACGATTACCGGAAACTGGACTTTCGCTGGGGGCGTTACATTTAAGGACGCAGTGACAGGGGATGGGGAATTGGATGGATATAACATTGGAGAGCTCATTGATGAGAAAAAGTCAGAAGCTCTGACGGCTGAAAGGGATTTTGAAGCTGAGAAGAAATATTTTCAAGATCGTTGTCAAGCTCTCGATCTCCTGTACGAAAGAATTTCTCATAGTCCAGTCAGGCTCGAGTTTTTCGATACTCACCAAAGCCCTATTCAGCTCAGTCACATGGTATGCCTTTTTGAGGCTTTTCTTCAAGTTTGTGACCCAGTTTATGATTTTATTTATTCTGTATCGTAGGCCAAGAAGCTTATCCATATCCGTTCCGGAAATCTAACGAGAATTCTCACTGTCTCTGAAACTTGTGAAATCGAGTCCTTGGACTGGGATGCCTACCACTGAGCAGTTCAAAAAAGTCACTTCATCCCTGCATCGTTTGGGTGACGTGAGCGAATGGAGATCGGTGTCCCATGGAGGCTTGGGGATTTTAGTCTATCGAACAACATTGTCAAGCTGCTCTACTTCCCAAGGCATCTACTCCCTTACAATGGACAACTATGGAGTTTACTCTACGAAAGATACGATCCTCACAGGACACTTCTACGGAATCCAGCTCGTTCACCACAAGGGACAACGAAAGACGTTTTTAGTGGTAATTGGAGAAAACCGAAAGTCCATTCAGATCTTTGAGTGGAGCGAAGCAGTTGTTCGCTTTGAACTGAAGAAGGAGCTCTCCCTAGAACATGCAGCGCTACGACTCCAAGCTATTGCCGTCGATGATGGAGGGATCGGCTTGTTCTATCACTCAGAATACTCCGTCCATTATGGAATTCTGGAAGTAGAGAGCTTTACTCTGGAGGAAGTTGGAAACGCCTTGTTCGTTGCTAGCAATGTGACTGAATCCACCGAGTCCCTCATCCAGTCCTTCACGAGTGGACGTACGGCTTTCAGTTTCGTTCTTGACAGGGACTCAGTTATTAAGGCCGACTGCAATTTGCAGGTAAAGTATTCTAACTGCGCTGTTCTTTCCTGGCTTATGCATTTATTTTACAAATTTTGGGCGTGCAGGTGTTTGAACTGGGGGCGTTTGGAGTAAAACTGCTTCAACGGCTCCATTCTCACTCGGTTGTATCAATGGAACGAATTCATTTTGGTCGGGAAGAATATTTGGCCGTTCTTTCCAAGCAAACGGGTGTTCACGTGTTCCGGTTTATGGGGATGAGTGGTTGGCAGGCTGTAGAAGGAAATCCAATCAGAATCCTTCAAGCCCGAGAAATGATTAGTTTCAATTTGGAACTATGGAATTACAAACTCCCGCGACCCTTCCTTGCAGTCACCACTGGTAGGACTATCGAGATCATCCGGGGCAATGTCAACGGGGACGCCGTCGAGTACCCAGGCGCAGGAAGTCTTTGTCGGTTTTAAATAGCTCATCCTCTCCATCTTTGTTAGTTAGTTGTTAGACGTTAACAAATTAAGTTAGCAGACCTAGAAAGACTTATATATTTATTTACTATCTCCTTCCGTTTCTTTCTCAAATTAACGTTTCAAAATCGCATTTTGTAGTTCAAAGTGCCAGCGCACAATACTCATTTTTACTTGACTTTTACTGAAACACGCTAGTAAATGATACTGTATAGATAAACCCTTAGGCTTAGTAACTGAACGATTTGAGTAGGAAGTGTCATTAACAAAGAAATTGAAATGACGGCATGAAACTGTTATATAATTAAAATGTTATTATTCTTGTTAAAATAATTTTTGGTAGATCAGTTTGTGGTATAATTCTCACCGGGTTCTCGCCATGATGAAGATCATTTTTATCAGAATCTCAACAGGGGTCCTTGTCATAATTTGTGTTAGAACTCTTAGGTCGTTCGCCATTTTCAGAACTAAGGAATTTTTCCTGGAGTACTTCTAATTCTGTTTCTTTAACTGTTGGGGGTGGTGCGGCCCAGGGCTGAAGTTCCGAACTTCCGAAGAAGATGTAGACAAGAGCTCCAACTGCACACAGTGCGGACGCTATGTTAAAGACAAGGAGCCACTCTTGTCGTTTCCCATTCTGTGTGAGGTAGCCAGTTAGTATAGGGCTCAGGAATCCAGGCAGGGTTCCAAACGTATTTGAAATCCCAGTGATAATGCCTGCATACCGTGGAGCAAGCTCAAAAATACTGAAGAAATACCCCCCCATCATGGCGAATTGCCAAATGGACGATAATAGGAAAATGGAAACGATTTCCAGTGTGTTGTCCGTGCATGGAATGAGAGCAAACATGCAGAGACTGATTGAGAAGACGAGCAGACCTGAAAATTACAACTTTTGATTACTAATCAACCCCTCGCTTTATTTTTTCCAGCTCACCAATTGTATTGAATAGCTTCCGGAGATTCGTTAGGCTGCAGAAATTTCGCTTTCGTACAGCATCAAAAAACCTCCCAGCCGTCCAATGCAAGATTAACAATCCGAGCGATGGAATCGATGACAGAATCCCATTCTGAAAAAATGAGTAGTAATATTATCGTGAAAAAAGTTTAACAAGCAGTTTAAAATTGAAGGAAAAAGAAATTACTCGGCGAATATCCATTTTTAGAGCTTCTTTCAAGAATTGGGGGAGGTACATAGCAAGCGTCAGGAACCCCCACATGCTGCAGAAATGAATCAAATGAACTGCCAGGATTGGTTTTGAGAACAAAATTGACTTCCATGGAAGTTGGTATTCTCTGTCAAATAAGCAAACTGAAGTTGATTTCCATGAGCAATAATTATCTCTTAAATTTACCTTTGCATTACGAGCTCCTGGTTGCACTGCTCGATTTTTCTGCAGATACTGGAGTTCCTCTTTTGAAATTCTTGGATGGTCTTCTGGCCAGTCGTGGATAAGGAATGAGGCAATCATACACCACAAAACTCCGAATCCGCCTAAGTAATTAATGTCATCTGAATTTAGATCAAAACCTTTTGAATCTGATCCGATTTTTTGTACCAGTGATGTAAAAAGTATACTCCCATCCAAAATTTTTGCAGGTGAAGGCACAGAGAGGATTGATTAAAAAACTTCCAATAGCGAATCCACCATAGCCGATGCTCATAAGAAAAGCTCTTTCAGCCTGCCCTGCCCATCTCGCTGATAAGACGTTGATTAATGGGAGGGATGCGCCCTGGATCATTCGCAGAAATTAAGCCCTTCCACTTTTTACTGAATTATATTAAGGTTAGAGCACCTGAGAAGCCCCTTGCAGAAGCCGTAAGATGAATAAATACTCTGGGCCTTGAAGAGCCGCAAGTGGATGGAGAAGAGTAAGAATGCTCAAAATTAAAACGCTCGATACCAGAGCCTTTCTCCCTCCGTATTTATCTGATATCCATCCACCAAGTACCTGAAAACAGTTAGAATTTTAAAATGAACATTTTTTTATCGTTATCCAATTCGTGAAAAAATATTGGCATGATTATACTATTTTACCAAATTCTGGAACTCACGTTTGTGAAAAGGTAGCCGTATGAGTAGGAAGCCATAATATTGGACTGGACGCCTTTGTCCCAGTCAAAAATCCCATCCTTGAAAAACAAAAATGATTGGTATAATAGTGAGATCATTTTCTGAAAATGGAGTAGGAACATCCTGAATTAATTCTGGAAAAACTTACCTCGCGTTTTTCGATGTACGACTGGTTATTTGCTGCGAATGCTGATGAAGAAGCCTAGGCACTCTAAAGTATCCTCTTCCTGTTTGAAGACCTCTGAACTAATTGTGTTGGGCTGATCCAGAAAAGTTGAATTTTCATCATAATATGTTCCTGTTCCGTTCTGATTTTCAATATGGTGACTACTGAAATGTGGAGACTTAACCATGCATACCAATGCAAAGTTTATGTTAAGTCGCAAGAGTACAAAATTAAGTCCAGCAAAAAGGCAAACGATGAAAAAGGTTAATCGGGCAGAAAAAAGGAGTGGAGGATCTGGAAAGAAATGAAAAAAAAGGTCATAGTTTTTTTTCTATTAGAAAATATACTTAATTAGATATGAAGCAAACCGATGAAGTCGCCAAAATTTTCTTTCCCAACATTGAATTATTTGTAGTCCTTCTTGGACGTTTCCTGAAATGCTTATAAATATCTGACGTTTTTTTTAGTTTTTGCACGTTTTTTGAAATGTTTGAATATATGCAAATCTTGCGACCGTTTTTCAGCCCAGGGCCCAGAGGAAACAGCGAATCGGCCTCGGACCTTCACAAATCTCATTTCAAGTATAGTAGAGATGATGCCGTTTGAATTAATCCGGAAACTTCATTTTTTTTACAGACGGACAGGGCAACCTCACATTCCGACTTCATTAGTTGAATGAAAGTAAAATTCCAGGTGTAGAAAAACTAACCCTCCAAAAGCCAAAGTAATCAAATTTTTGATTCAATTATTTCCAAAAAAAATCACCTTTCAGTGAATTTATGTGAGGGTGGAACGAACTGAAAAATCTGGGATGGAAGAAGAACTTATAACTCAGCATCAGCAGACAGTTTAGTACTGCATGGCGTCCTTTCCTTTTCCGTCAAAAGTAAAAAAGAGATTCTGGAATCAGTATTTCTTACCTTTGACATTTCCAATTTCAGTATTAACCTGGCCGACTTTCTTCATACTTGTCATTCCCACGCTCTCTTTGATCTGTTAACTGAGTCTGAATGTCTGTGACCAGTGATTGAGAATCTGAAGTATGAAACCTATGACCTTGTAAAAATTATCCCGATGAAAGGAGAGTGACGTGATCTGCACTTATAACCCTATAAGACGTCCAATTAAAATCACCCACTCAAACTAATTATGAGTCTAAAATAAGGAACAGCGTGAATCTTCTAATCATGATTCTCTCACTGGTTTATTATTAAAGAAAAGCTCTGTATTTCACTTTCAGGGTTTCGCCTCTAATCAATGACAAAAAAAAAGATTCAACAATGAAACGGAATCCAATTGTCAAAGTCACCTCTTCGCCGCCACCCTAACCCATTACCCATTGTCTGACTCAGAGTGGAAAGCGTTATTTAATATAATCATACATCAGAATCCAAACCAAAAGGTGCGCTACTTGCAGCCCATCTCTCATCAGTGTTAATGAGGAGCTTATGAAGGTGATAAATAAAGGTAATCATGTAGTACCTTCTATTTTATGAACTTCTGACGAAAATAAGGTTCCCAGTAATCAGAATTATTAATTAATACATGACCTTCCCTCTAATTCATGGGAGATTCAATAATATGTGAGGATTGGCGTGCGACCCGGTCACAACTCACAACGCTCTTTCCCATGTGGGAACAAAATATGGTAAATCTCAAGTCCCATAATTCACATATCCCATGTCCCCATCTTTATTCCTGAAATTTAATCTGAGATATTTATTATTTGCATCAGAAAGGGGAATAACGGTGGGAATTCGTTACTAAAGACTTGGATAAGAGGAAGACAGAATCAGATTACACGAGAGGTGAGGAAGGAATGTGATAGCGTGAATAATCTCCAAAGTCAAAACTGAGCTGAGCATTTTAACCAACAGTCTCTAGAGAGGCCCGTATGAGTGCATTGAATTTGGAATGAAGAGAAATACTTATAACGGAAATCACAGACTAAAGGTTCACTGAATCTTAGATTCAGATTATTGGGGATAAGTCTAGAAAATCTTATTACGACTACACTTCTACAGTAGTCCATACTACAATGTCGTCTTTTTTGCTACGGGCTTACGACTGACAAGATGCCTCCACACTCTGTGACTAAAGAGGATTCCAGAAGAGGAATCAGAGGAAGAGTGGTCCTCTTTAATATGGGATTTGGTTTTGATAGAACTGGAGAATGTCATAAGTCTTCGTTCGAATTGACAAGAATGAAGAGTTGATGACACTGATCATGTAATTTGCTGCTTCACGCTCACTGGACTGAGGACAGAATCTGTTCCGAAGGAGTCGAATCGTTTGGCCTCTGAAACATGGCAGACCCGTATCCAGCATCAGAGAGACCAGTGTCACAATAGACTCGCAGTATGGTCTGAAATCGCAGAGGATTTATTAGTATTACAAAAAAATGGCACGGGCACTGCTTCTCGAGTTTCCATGTTTGTACCTGACAGCCAGAAAAGCCTGAACGCATAGGTGCATGAACCACTTGAAAGAACCAGACTCCATTCTTCCTCCCATTATCATTACCTACATGAAAAAAATGGCAGATTTAGCAGGCGGACAAGTTGATGACACTGATCATGTAATTTGCTGCTTCACGCTCACTCGACTGAGGACAGAATCTGTTCCGAAGGAGTCGAATCGTTTGGCCTCTGAAACATGGCAGACCCGTATCCAGCATCAGAGAGACCAGTGTCACAATAGACTCGCAGTATGGTCTGAAATGGCAGAGGATTTATTAATATTACAAAAAAAATGTCACGGGTACCGCTTCTGGAGTTTCCATGAAATTTTTACCTGACAGCCAGAAAAGCCTGAACGCATAGGTGCATGAACCACTTGAAAGAACCAGACTCCATTCTTCCTCCCATTATCATTACCTACATGAAAAAAATGGCAGAGTTTAGCAGGCGGACGATTTTGATACCGGAAAATTTATAACTCACCATTTCCTCAGTTAGCTTGATATCCGGCTCAAATCCAAGGTTGCCACCCGGGGAACTCTCGAACATAAAACCAAAATCTAAGAATTAGAGAAACAGTTTTAAATGATTAACCCCTTGAAATCGCATGATAATAACAGACCGATATGGATTATATGCCCTTCAGTATCGATCATAATATTTCCATTATGGCGATCTTTGATTTGGAGAAGGAAGCCAACGACACTATAGGCAGCCATTGACTTTATGAAATTTCTTCTAGCATCCTGGAAGGCCTTGGTGTCTTCATCTCCAAATTGCTTCAAGAAATACTCATAGAGCCCAACGTCTGTCGCCTTTCCAATTTGGTCACGGCTCTTTGAATTAGGGACACACTCGATTACTCCGCTCTGGAAAACGAGACGCACTTTGCTACAGTATTATTCTTGTTTGAAAAGTCAGAGTAGCTTACGCCAGGGGAGGTTGCCACCACGCGATACGGAAATAAGTAAAGGTCCAGATCCACTTTGGCAAATATGTTTTTAAAGAGTGCAATAACCTAGAATAACAAAAACTATTATTCAGACCTTTCAACTTTCGGATTCAATGGGAAGAGTTTGGGTCACCTGTAGAGCTAGCATATCTTGCCGAACGTCATCTCCTACTTTGAAAATTGCAGCCTGCCATGTTTCAGGACCTAAACTCTCTGGCTCTTCGTTTCCAATGTTTGATTCCCCGAGACCAGCGAGTTCCACCTTGTGAATTCCACATTTCTTCACTTTAAACCGAGCAAGGAATGGAGCCTTCGCAGCGCTGCATAACCAGAAATTCAAATTGATGCATTTAACCTAGCTAAAGTCGTATTTAAATGTGATGTAAACTCTACCTTTGCATTGGTACTCCACTTTTGGCATCAATATCAATAACTAGAGCCTAAAAAGATGCCTGAAAATTAAGAATTCATTCACCAGCAGAGAGCAGCGAACGACAAACCTCTGGATTAGAAGGAAGATAGCACCCCTGCTGGATTTCAATTTTGGCAAGCTCATTCAAACAAGCCTCTTTCCGCTCCGGACCTTTAGGAAATTTACGTATAGTACCAGATATGCCAGTGATTTTCTGAAAAAACGTAAACTCCTTTTCGTAGAATATTTTTGCATTGCCAGAAAGAGAAGAGACAATCGACTGGATCAGACTTTCCAGAGTATCCCCTACATCGGCTGCAAGCAAAAAATAGTATCAGGAACCAAATCAGAAATAATCATTCAACGCTTGCGTACGATCCCTTCGATGCCCTTCTTCGTCCATATAAATGTTCGTCTGCATGTTCCAGATTAACTGATGGGCCACGAGCTGAGATCTCTTGGAAATTTTTTTGATAAATTACTACGACATAGCCCATCTACACCAGAATTGAAAAGCATGAAAAATTATCAAGAATTAAATTATAAGCTTAATCTTACCGTATCATGTCGAACAGCCTGCACTAATTGGGGAATGTAGAAGAGAACCATATCTGCTGGATATGAAGACAAGGACCGGACAGCATACTGTGCTGTAATTGGATGAGGTGGATACTGTCGGCTAAAGAAGGACAGTGCTCGAATAGGAGAACATGGCGTCCAGTTTAATACGTTTGAAAGCTATGACGGCAGAAATAACATTTGAATTATAATCATTTCTCTTTTTTTCAAAATACATACCTCTGGAGCATCATTGAGTACAACGTCCGGTGCAGCCAGATAAGTCAATGCTTCTGGAATGTCCATAACGAGATCAGGATACAGACGAACCAACGCTGAAACTTCTTCGGCAACCACAGATCGTTCTGTTGATTTTAGCCTCCGAGGAAGATAAACGGCAAGAACGGGGCTCAATTCCCAAGCGAGACGAACTGAATCCCTCCACATCTTCTCAGAAGATTTCATCTGTCTCCAAGTGCTGATCGTCGACTCTGTACCCAGCGTCAGTTCTGGAGCTCCGAGTGGATTGTGCCAAGCTGTAAGAATATCAATCTGCAAACCCAAAACGATAAAATGCCTTAATTTCATATTAAACAAAGTGGAGTGAAAATATATAGACTACCTCCTGCGCTAAAAGTTCCAGAATTAAATTCCTTTTCCGGATATACTCTTTCATCGTGTCCTTCTCATATTTTTCTTTCCGCTTCTTCATCAGCGGTGCGGGATTAGTTGGTTTGTTATACCTGAGTGCGAAAAAAAATATTGAAATGGAAAAGATAAAAAAATGAACGCCACAATGTTTACATTGTATTCATCCATCCATCACCAAATCTAATTTCAGTCGCAGTCGCCAGCTGAGTATTCTCTTTCACCTGAAACAAAGGAATCGTGTATCCTGCCTATTTCTTAGAAGCAGAAAATACTTACGTTTATGGTATTTCCGCGTGCAATTCTTGGCAGCTTTGTTTCTGCATTCACTCCAATGGTAAATGGCCGAATGTATTTCTTGTCATTATGCAGAATCTGCCAGAATTTCAGGACTACCTGCAAATCTTTCCTCAGGTTCACTGCATTCTGTGTAGGGTAGGAGTATCCTTGACAAAAGTAGTCCAAGCAAGCACAGTAAATCCTTTCCCTCAGAATTGCTTTTTTGAGATCAGAGTGTCTGGAGGAATCATTCTGAAGTAGTGAAAGGGCACAGCAGAGTAATCGAAAACGCGGTCGAAGTGCTCGGATGTGCCTCGTAAGATATGATTTTCCTCCGATCGACATAGGAAGCGTTCGGTGGATCAGGTAAATAAACATCTCCACAATATCGTCATTGCAGGACTGACTATTCTCCACAAGTTCACATATGAAATTCACCCATAATTCATGTGGCTCGGTGCAAGGGGCGTCGGCAGGCTCGGAGTCACAGTCTTTGTGTGGTACAAGCGGCGTGAAAATTCCAAGGCGCCTCTCCACAGTACACTAAAATTGGAGTTTGGAAAATTACATTCTTTTTTAAGGAAACTTACGTCTGCACTTTCTCACCTGCCATGAACTTAGCATTTCCTGCATGAAGGAAAGCGAGAATTCTCTCTTAGCTGAAAGGATCCATTGCCAGCACTCCGTGGCTGCTGAAACGGTTTCCTCACTGAAGCGGGTCACAGGAGCCCAACACACAGCATGCAGCAGAGATCTGTTGAGAGCTAGAGGCAGAAGGAAAAAAATAGTGAGCAACTACCAGGTTTCTGTACTGGGATGCTGAGATATATAAAATTCGGATATTACTTTCATGTGAAACAAGAAGAGCCGTGGCTGTCCAGAGAGCATTTTCATAATCACTCTGAGAAATGCTAGAAATGCCGTCATCTTCCTTATTCAGAGTCTGAAGAACCTTAGAAATAATAACGGATGTTTGCTCCGAACTCTGGAGCCCCTCAACGTGTCCCATATATTTGGATCGGTATGTCAGTGAAGAAACGAATTTCGGTAGCGACGATTTCGCACATTCCGGTCGTTTGTCCTGCTTGATCTCCTACACGAACGGAATATAAAGAAATGAGAGCAGGGCTTTGCACGAAAAAATTTGGTGTACCTGTGGATCCGCTCCAAATGAAAGGTTAGAAAACTTTAGAAGATTTTCTGTAGCTAGGGCAAGCCCGGAATGATGCTCGATGGCATCATTCCCGTGGAGATTTAAATATTCCTGGAGATGCGAGCGTGTTGCCTGCGGAGCCCTGAAAAATAAAATAAAATTCAATCAAACATGAAAAACACACTTGCAGAGACATGTTCGACAGTTCCATGGGTTTCCTAAATTCTGAATTCAGACTAACCAGCGGAACGCTTCCTGCAGAAATCCAGAGCACCGCTCAGCGAAGTCTCGTGCGATAGTCTACAAGATTTCAGTATCAATCATGCGAGCTGAAATATTCAGAAGGCCTGGTCCTTACCTCGCGAGCCTCCATATTATCCATAAACTGTAAGTAGTGCTCTGTATTTGGTATTTTCATTGGGGAATTATCAACATTTGGATCGATGTTCAGACTTTGAGACAGAACCTCAAGCACGTCCAACATCGTATGTAATACTGTTCGACTCCAAAGCAGATGCGGAAATCTGAAATTATTCATGTTAAGTAAGCGTAGTGTAGTCTCAGCTGGTTATGTCATTGAAAAACATACTTCTCAACGAGACCGGACAAAAACTTATCAGCCACTTTTCGAATTTGTCGGTGTATATGATTGAAACGCACGAGAAGGAACTGTGCATGAAGTTCAAGCTCACGCTCACGATTCTGACCCTTCTCTTTCTCTTTCAACGTTTCCAAGAATTTAGCGAATACTTTCTCGGCAACACTAGCAAGAAGCACTGATTAGCAAGAACGGGAGACACTGATTAGTACAATTAACCATTACAGGAAAATACTCACCTGGATATGCATACCCAGAGACCTAATTTGTCTTTCTCAATCGACGGTTCACACAAATACTCAAATATTGGGATGAAACTTGGCTCTTCGACTGTTTGCACTCGAAGAATTTCAAGCCAATAAACAGAGAGTACGTACGCACATTGAGGGAACGGCAAGTACTTGATGACGGATGCTAGTTCTACTGGATTCTCCAACAATTGGGTGATTTTATTCTTGAATTCCTGCAGCTCGATCTGTTATTCGTTGAAAAGGTTAGTCAAACAAGAGTATAAGAACTATAGTATCTTACTGGAGAGACTGCATCAGAACGAAGAGCCGACGTATATTGCAATTCTCTCAATTCCGATCTTAAGCTTGTTTTGCAGAGAAGCAGCGGACTCTTCGAAGCGATTTCTCGAACACCAGCGTACCATTCACTCGGCCAGAGACCACTCCCACTATCAGCCGAAGTGAATCCCATAATAATACAGTAGAGCCAAAAATCTCTAAACAGCTTATGAAGCCTAGGCTTCACCTCTCCGATTGGTGGCATTCGTCTCATTAAAATTGCTATAACGGGGATGAGTGTACCGAGGTTTCCAGCAGAAGCAGATGCCTAAATCATCGAAATCCAAATTATGGCACTCTGTGTGACGACATTCTCTACTTCTTCGTAACTCGCCTTAATTGTTCCTGGGGATTTTTCAGAAGCTCTTTTTCCTTCCAATCCTAACTGAACAAAGAGTTCAAGTAGCCGTACAAGCAAATCATTCATCAGTTCCTCTCCAGCAACATTTGCAGCAATGTTTCCCAGAGCATTCACAACGGCGCCAGAAATATGTCGGAATGCCGTCGGCGTCGGAGTGCTGGTGTAGAAAGATGAGCTTGCTTCGATTGTAAAAATTGAGAACATTTTCAGGATTTCTTCATACACGCTGGTCTGTGGTTAAGCAGGAAAATAACAATACTTAGTTAAACACACAAGAAGTTTTTCTTGATAGGTAAAACCGTTTTCTTAGTTCTTACCTCACACTTGGCAATGACAATGCAGGCCAACTGGTCAACGATTAGGATATCAAGAATTGACGGCATTTTTCCTACACGCTGTTGCAGAAAGTGAAGGATGGAGGCAGTGGTCTTTGGAGTATCTTTAAGAGCAATGGCGACATGGCCTAGCATCACAATTGTGTTAGTAAGCACCAACAGAGACTCATGGTCGGATTCAACATCTTTCCTGTAGGTAAGTAGAAGCTAAATGTAAGTTTCCTCAAAATTAACAGAATATGGATAATTGATACTCCTTACTTGCAGTCCTTCTCAGCTGTATAAACCCGGTTTGAAACAGAGGCCAAGAAGGCCTGGACACAATTCGAATCTATAGTCAGTCCAGACTTAAGAGCGTGACACAAATTCTCAATTGCTACGTCCCGAAGTCTCTGAAACGATTCATTTTCGGACTCGTCTTTAATTTTCTCTTCCGTATTAGCACCAGCACCACTTCGAATATTTTCGGTGGTCATTAAACCTAAAATCAGTTGTTTAAATTCAGAAAAAAAAGTTTAAACGTTTCAGTCGATTCGTTAAAAAGCCTTACGCAAACCCGAAGCAGCTTTTTTCTCGTATAATTTTGCCAGTATAGGTGAAGGATTGACTAAAAACTCCTTCAAATATTGAATACTTGACGATGCGATAGCTGGAAACTTGACAGACAGGCCTCCCAGCCCCTGTGCACAAAAATACTATTACTTTGCGAAATTATAAATGAAGCTAGGTTTTACCTCAAGGCATACGACAAGGAGTGGCATATGGGCAAGAGCCAGTTTGTTTGCTCGGGGGTCGTTGATTTTTTCATTCAAACGACTGCATAGACTATCAGCTCCAGTTTCGTCTCCAATTGCCCAAACCAAGAGCTCGACGCAATTGGCATTTGCTTGGACGTTCATCCTAAATCGCGTTACTGGTTTTGCATGCTCCGGCTCTCCAATCTATTATTAGAAGAATAAATTACACCAAAAAGTCCAGGACAGAAAGTACTGTAAGCAAAACGAATTCGTGTACTTTTTTGGAGTATCGCATCAGCTCAGTCTGTCCAGAAAGAAATAGTCCCTTGATAAATTCCTGAACATCTTTTGTGAACGGAGCTAAATCACATTAGTTTTATTATATTTAGTTTTATTAGAAAAATCCTGAATTCGGAAAAATGGCCGATTTACCTGGTAAATCCTTTTGCTTATGAAGACATTCTTTCAACAGGCACACCATTACCAGGTTCAGGATTTCGCTGATACTCCTGGAAAAAAATGTCAGCTCTCGCTTTAGCGTTATGAGCATAGATTTCTTAACTTACTTATAATGAGCTACAGACTCTGACTGGAAAGATCTTAGCTCCGCGGTCCAATTGTCAAGGGCTGTCAATACGTTCGAGCTAAGGATTGCTTTTGAAATCGAAAGTACAGTCTGCGAACCGAAATAAACGAAATGCTTTCCTGTTTTCTTCCTCAGTTTCTTATTTAAAAATTACCTGTAGCTGAGCGACCGAAAAAAGGATTCGAGCTGGCTTTCCCTTTGTAGAACTGTAGGATGATCCGATTTTGTTGAAGAAAACGGTGGAGTAATCTACTGCCTTATTAGCATTTGGCATGATACCCCTAAAATTATAATAAAAGGGCATTAAGCATTTCTAAGTCGACCTCCTTCTTATCCAATTCAAGCTATACTTTGAAATACTATCGCTTCTGGATTCCTCAACCGAGGCTGGTGTCCCAAACGCAGAAGACAAAGATCGAGGAACAACGGATCGAAAGCTTGTAGCCGATTTCATGCTGTCCTGCCGTTTGACTGCTTTTTCCAGTAACGGAGGATTTGGTTTAGGAAATATCAAGGAAAACAGGGCCTGAGTCTCATCCCCTTCATCAATAAATCGGCCAAATGCTCTGGCGATCCCCAGCATGACCGGCAGCGTAACTTCAATGCTCAATTCTAGACAGCAAAAAAAAAGCTGAATAGAAACTCTAAGGAGAAGATATTTATCACCTCACCCTTCTTCTGCTGATCCACATTGAGTGTTTCCGTAATGGACTCGGAGACCCGCTGCAAAACTTTTAGTTGACTTGAAATAATTTCATTTCGAACCATAACATCTGACAGCACTGCAATATCACTCAAAAGCGTAGTCAAAAGAAACGCGAATTTCTCCGTCATGGGAATTTCTATTTCATAAGATTCATTTTTGGATCTATAATCGGATAAGATAATCCATGCTTCATCTTACTTTGGTGCGAGCCAATGGGCTGAATCCAATGCGAGCGAGGAAGACACTTGAACAGTTGTGTTAAATAGGGAAGAATCTTCTCTCGGTGCTGAAGACCAGAGTCGATGAAATAAATCCCAATAGCAATGATAGCGTCTTGGGATCTGTCATCGAATCTAAATACCCCGTTGGCACTCTGCTTTGGGCATAGGTCAAATAATCTCTCAACCTGAAATCCCACAAGAACATATACACAATTTAAAATCGATACCGGTGTCAGGAGATGTTCATACCTTTGGCCAGGGAGTTGGGCTCATTGCGGCAAGACATCGAGCTAGGTGCTCCACTGTTTTCGAGAAGAAACTCCTATTATCCCCCATCGCTCCCTAATTCCCTTCCACTAATGTATCATGCAGTGGAAACCAAATTTTAGAATGCGGCACTACGACCAGCAGAAATTGTTGAGCAGCATGACAGTCCAGCGCCTGCAACCGCTAAAGATCCGCCGCACGCACTGTTAATTGCACAAAAAATCTCATTTACCAAACAAGGCCATTATGACAGGTGGGCCAAACACTCAAGTGTAGAATTCAGCAGGAAGTAGGCGACCTTGGGGCTAATGAATAACTTAATTATACATTCATTTACCTTCCTTCCTGTGGTTCAGCTGTTTATGATTCAAAAAATCATCCCTATGATGTAAAAAATGAAAAGTTTAAAGAACAGAGCCAAAAACAGTTTCCATAATGCAAATGCTGGTGTATTCCTTACCAATTTTCCCGACTGGTGACCACGAACAATTAAAAGTATGGATAAATCAAAACAGAAAAAGATGACAATGATTTTTTGCATTTTTGTGACAAGTTTTCAGTTTACGCCTTTTACGCCACTGTTTATAAGAATTTCCGCGCGATATTTAAGCTCGCGAGAGAATTTTTTTTTGTAAAAAAAAAAATTAAAAATAGAAGAGATCGTAATTATAGTAATTAAATTACATTATCTTAAATCTATTCAAAATAATATGTTAACTGTTAAGTTTTGATTTTCTGAAAATTCAGTAACAAATAGCGATTCCTTGAAATGCTTGGTAGAACAGGAGGTCTGCTCGTTTCACTGAACCCTTGCGTTAACTCTGAAGGAATTCTAAAAGGGCTCTTCAATACCGGCGCAAGGGCTTTGGGAGGTGACATTCAGGTTCGATTTAAGTTCAAGGAGATCTCTGTCCCCAAGCCGGGATGGCCAATCTACCTTCGACGTACAGTTCACTATCCTGAGAAATATACCATCAAGCCAATCCCAACAACTAATTTGGCTGGAAGAGATCCTGCGACAGGTTAGGTGACTGAATAATCACAAACTCTTACATTTTCCTTCATCTGATGATGAAGGAGACCATAAATATTAAGCACTGTCTTTTTAAGGTACTCTAGTTTAAGGCTAAAATTACAGGTCGTGTCGTTGTGGGCACATTGGGCGGTGGGCTAAAGCATCCGTATTTATGGACAGACTACAAGCGCGTCGTGCCTCCAAACAGTCCTCCGCTTATTGAAAAAGTAAGTTAAGATTTTTAACAAAGCGATTTCCTTAATGTTAAGTCAATGGAATATTATTATTATTTGCAGGTTATCGAAATAATCCCTGAGCCGAATCGGAGTGCTCACGTGGCTCTGGTGGGGCATGGGGACAAGTTACGGTACATCATTGCTACGGAGAATATGAAGAAAGGAGATATAATTAAAACGTCATCGGAATTAACTCGAATAGCTGGTATGTGAATATAGTTGAGTTAAATGAGTAAGAAGATACATGTAGAATGAATGTGCAACGTGTTAAATTCTAGTTAGACCGAATGAAGGTGACGCCTATCCTCTGGGCTCACTACCTCTTGGTACTGTTATTTGCTGCTTGGAATATCGACCTGGGGTAGGTGGCTACTTTGCCAGAGGCGCTGGAACATTCTGTACTATTTTACGTAAAGCTGGTCAATCTATTGTTGTTCAAATTCCAACGAAGAGAGAAATAGCCCTAGAACCCACCTGCGTGGCAGTAGTAGGTAAGCAGGCCGGTCGTTATACCAGAATTAAATAGTCGCCAACACCTTGTGATATTTATATCATTGAAAATGTTTTATAGGACGGGTCTCAAACGCAATTCATAGTAGCATCCCTATCGGAAGCGCAAATAATCTACGGCATCTTGGATACCGACCGCGGTCTGGATTATGGCAACGGAAAACTGGAAAACACGGAAGGAAAATAAAACCAACACCACCGTTGAGGGACTTCTCTATTCGTCGCCCAGTTAAATTGCCACCTTATAAGTTAACTATGGATCATTTTCCCTACCATTTACCCTAAGGTAGTACGGGCACACAAGAAATGATTAGAGAAACTGAGTTTATGCAGTAAACTTCTATATTTCAAATTTTATTTATGCGCAAACCTAAACAGCATTTGAGTTGTTCATTAACTATTTCTGATTTCTTTATCAACCTCGTTGCAAACGGTTGTTTTGATGGGGGAAAGGCTAACCGGATGATGGACTGAAGATGAGACGGAAGTTATCCAGCGATAAGGAACAAGAAGATGGTTTGGGTTTACCCAGCACGCATGCAGGGGGTCTAGGGTCTAAAAAAATTTTTGTTGAAAAGACAAAAGAAGAAAAGTGCTGTTTCAGTCACTTCAAGATGTCGGCAGGGTTCAGATCAGAAATATTTTTAGTATTTGCATTTATTACATTGTCTTGGTCAGGGTTGGTTCAAGGTTAGTTATTTCCATAGACATGGAACGGCCTTCAAGGCTCAGGTGTAAGCCTGGTTCTATTTCCTTGTCTGCTTATCCCTAAGATCCTAAGACTACAAAAACAAGCGTCTTCCTCTTATTCTTCCTTAGAATCCAATCAATTGGACGATGGAAATGATCTGGATTGTGCCCTTGACGCTGCCCCAATCTGCTTTCGTCGTCTAATAGAACTGTTCAACTGTTCTTCCCTCTTTACTTCTTGCAGCGATCCGCTCTTAACCCCCCATAAAATGGACTCCTTCTGCAGGTAATAAGTTCATTACTTTTCTAGATGAAAATAATTCAGCTTAACCCTTATTATCCTTGCTTAGCATTGCTGATCAGATAACCAATGAATGCTTGGTTGACATTTTGGAAACTTCCTGCTCATCTACAGATTCAAAACACAGTTACTACAAGCAATGGCAAAAACCTCTCAACGCCGTTGTATCCAAAATATGCTCGCCAGATTCAATTTCGAGTAATTTTCTTAATCCTTTTTTTTTTCAAAAGATTTAAAACATCCGTAGAAAATTCTAAAAGATCTTCAAAACATTTCTCATTTTTTGCAGCAATTGTACAGTCAATCGGATGCCAAGACGAAAGTATTTTCAGTTGCCTTTTTTCTACGACTAACTCAACTAGACTGGGTGGAACTGATAACGACAGAAATGCCTCCAGAGATTTGCGGGCAAGCCAAGCACAAGTTTTCTGTAAACGGTGGCTCATAACAAAGTATTTTTTTCTTTTTTTAAAGTAACATCGAATTCCGGGGACAATACTGCATCAGCACTTCAGCTTTTCCAATCCAATGCAAGGGTCTCATGAAACTGGTTAAAGAAATTACCCAAGAATTTGTGGATGGAACGGAATGTAGTAGTCAGCAACCCGTGATACTCGTTCCGCTGGATGCGAACGAAAGGAAACCATCTTCTCCGCCCACTGCTTCAGGTCTGTCATACTGAAAGTAACTGGCAAATATTTGGTTAAAAAAAAATGATTTCTCTGAAGGAATGGATTCAGACCGCCAGAATTCTGACAGAGCATGCGCACGGGATCCTACAATAATTTCGAGCTGCTTTGAGCCGATGCTAGGTGAATGGAGATGCTACTTTGGTTCAAGCGTTACAGGATGCGACTTTAGCTTGGAAGCACTTTGCTCGTACGTTGAGTCTTTTCTTTTGAGTACACTGACTCAGGCTTTAATTAAGTAAATTAAAATTTAGTTATGCCAGTGAAGCCTTTGAATCTTGCGCAATGGATCTGCTTGGATATGGATGTCAAAATGACAAGGAGCATCAGTTTTTCAGTGAATGGCTCGTAGCATTCCGTGATGTGCACAAGGAGCTGTGTGGAAACGTACTAAACCAAGTCTCCTTATCAGCTCAGCAGGACATTTGTAATGGAATCAATTAAATGAATTTAATAACTGAAACCCTGAAACAATTATGTTAATCATTTCAGATTTCAATGGGAAAGTACTTTGCTGGCTCGACTTCTTTACGTGTCTTCATTCCCTTCAAAATGAGAAGCAGTTCCTTAACCTTATCACCGAAAAAATAGCTGAGAGCGTTTGCCAGTAAGGAAAATCAAAAGGAGTAGGCACACAATTTTATAAATTAACTCAATTTTGTAATTTACAAGGGACCTGTCTGACAAAATCGATTATTGCCTAATCTTTCCGGGTACATCGAGCAAATCATGCGACACAGTATCGGACAAAATTCAGAGCATGAGAAATGCATTTGTTAACTCTTCGGCTTGCGATGATTCAAAGCAACTCAAACATTTTCTCCAGTGTTTCCGCAGAGAAAGCAGAAATCGGGTTTACTACAGTAGTTACCCTAATTTATTTCACCCTATTCCTATTTTAGCCAGAAATGTTTGGAAACTATTTTCGCGAAAAAATTTTTTAATTATTCAGTTAAGCAGTATATTTTCGCCAGAGATTTCGCAAAACATAATTACGCTAACCTTCCGATGAACTCAGTCCCAGGATATGAGATCGCCTGGTCTTCCCATTGAACAAAGAATTTGTCAACAAAATGCCTCAAAATCAGCCCACTCAAGGATAAAGTCTTCAGTCTACATATGCTTTCCACATATATTATTTTTGATTTGAAAATAAACAGCTTCTGTATAAAAAACAAACAAACATTATTATCAATTCAATTCAATTCAATTCATAAGTTTATTCAGTCGTAGTTTATCAACAAATGAATGCTGGTTTCCGTAAACTTGACTGGGTATGCCTATATTAAACTTTTGTAACGTTCCCTAAAAAAATATCTGACTTACTTTGGCTATGACGGCCATTATGCACAGAGGAACACAGACGCCAGGGCCGTTGCAAAGAATCTAAAAATTGAAACAGAGTATCTGAATACTGAAACTGTCCTTAGGAAAATATGAAACGCACCAGGTTAGGACGCACGGTGAGAAGAATAGCGGCGGCGTGAATCATAGAAATAGCTGTGGTGTACACAGAAGTAATCCAGCTCTGCCCAACCTCACGGGATCTTGGAATGCTAGCAACGGAATAATCGGCCCTACTCCGTTCCTCTTCAAACTGGATCGCTTTCCTAGGGCTTAAACTATCTGAGTTCGAATGCACGTAAATTCTAGGGGAGTAAATGTTAACGGGTAGTGTTTCCGTCAAGGACAGCATCTCCTTCGTGTGCCCACCTGCAAACAAATGTGGATTGTATAAACAGA
>JABASM010000659.1:0-20130 GCA_019776545.1 Brachystomella parvula
TCATAAGCACATTGGTAATCGGATTCAAGAAGTGTATCAGTGGGATTGGTTTAAGCTCAGGAGGTCACTAAAAGTCAGCTTCTTGACCTCACGAATCTGGACAGGTGATATGTCAATCAAAAGGGCTTGTTGTCTTAATTTTGAAAACATACTAGAACTGAGCTTTTTAATGATGTACAACAAGGATGTTAGAGATCTCCAAACCCCAAGCTCAAATTAAAATGATCGCTGGCGGCCATTTCGTACACTAATAACATCAGTGACGTAAAAGTTTCTGAATCGGAACAGCTGTGGAAAATAGGGACAGAAGCGGATTTCACGATTAAACTTATCTTATTTGACACTTTTTTACCTAATTTTAACCATTTATGATTGTGAACTTGTCAGCTAGAGCATGTTTTAAAGTTGAGCCTTCTCAGTAAGCGCAAACAACAAAAATACACACTTGCAAAAATTAAATAGGATAATTTCGATTTTCACGACACCTAAGGGAAGTAAAAACACTTGTCCGGACGACTATTAGGCGGTGCGTCGAGTATTTTTGTAATTTGCGCTTATTGAGAAGGCTAAGTTTTATAGCAAAGATTCAGCTGACAAGTTCAAAATCATAAGTATTTAAAATTAGGTGAAAAGTGTCAAATAAAAAAAGTTTAATGGCAAAATCCGGTGCTGTCCTTATTTAAAACGCCCGTTCCGATTCATAAGTTTTTACGGTATAGTTTATTTTTAGAATCCGGACATCAAGCCCTTTCGATTGAATCTTAAAGGATAAATGAGAGGTTAATTGATATACCAAGAAGTTCAATCGAAGGAGCTAGGTAGTTAGCTAGGTGGGATGGGAGGCTTACTTACGCACACTGCCACATGTCTTCGAGGTTTCTGCTTAGGAGTTCCAGAGTGAGCCATTCACAGTCGCCTAGTCCCCGCTAGGCTGACAGGAGGTCCTTCCTCCTATCTTTTAAGACCTCCGGTTATCTCAATCCTTTCCTTCCACGCATACTAGCCCTACTAGCACGTGCGTGGTTGAGTCAACTCCATTCGGACTAGCCTCAAGGGAAAACGTTGACCACCTTCCCATATCCACTGATGCCTAATCACGAAGATACAGGCAAGGGATGCCAGACGTCCCTCACATACTTATCAGGGCAAGGTGACGGTGGTAGTAGGAGAAAAACCTTGAGTGTTGACTCATGTACCAGTGCTAGTGGACCTAGCTCAAGAGAAGGCAGAGAACAAGAACGGTGTAACCCACCTATAAGACTCCTAGCCCCAGCTCACACTGCTTAACTCAAATGGAATCATGAGATGAAACCATCGAGTCACCCTCTCTGGATTTCGATTGAATTATCACTTGACCATATCGGTGAGGTCAGCTGACTAACCCTTGCTGACCTCTAAGGATAAAATGNCATCGAGTCACCCTCTCTGGATTTCGATTGAATTATCACTTGACCATATCGGTGAGGTCAGCTGACTAACCCTTGCTGACCTCTAAGGATAAAATGAAAGCGAATTTAAAAAACCTTCATTTGAAAAATTTTGTAGAATATCGATTACTTCAGGCGTATGAATTTCAAGAATGTAAGACCTGCATACGCTTGTCCAGGTCCGTGAGGTCAAACAGCTGCCCTTTAGTGACCTGCTGAGGCCAAACCAAATCCAAAACGATTTTCAACAATCGGTCATGAACGCAAAACTGAGTTATGCCGCAAGGTTTCTTTTGAAGTGCATGAAACACCTTTTACAATGTTATCCCGCCGCTATCCTTTGTGGTAACCACGTTCATAGACACGGGTCAACAGCTTCTGCTGGTGTACAGTCCTGTTTTTCTTTTTATACAGGAACGAAAAGTTTTGCCCGCCTACGCGATGGTCTTTTTGTCCTGCGTTATGCAACAGCGGTTCTGATGGTTTGCATTCCAGCAGCAGCTGTCGTACTGTGCATCACAGAGTGTCCTGCCTTCGAACTATACTTGCTTCTCTTACGGCTCATCTTCAGTGAATCAGCCTTGCGTCTAGTTTTTATTCCGCTGCTTTGTGTTGTTGTAGTCGCATGGACGTATTGGGCACTAATTACACTTGTTATACAAATATTTGGTATGTTCATTTTCCACACGGCTTTGGAGGAAGTAAGAGAAGCTAAACTAAAGATCAAACCAAAATTCTTTACTATGGATACAAAGACGCTTAGAAAAAACAGGATGGCGTACCAAAGGCTCCAACTCTTAACCTTCTATGCCAAAGGCTTCTGGAGTGATGTCATTTTCGTTGAGTACTTCGCGGTTCTTCTCTTCCTCATTTCCGCATCATTTTCTATAATCAAAGCATACAGGGATATAGGTATATTTACAGCTGCTGCATTTGTCGCTCTTGCAATCGTCGTTGGCTTTATTACGGCTGTCATAATGCAGGGCTGCGTGGATATCAGCCAAGCTTCTGAAGAGGTTCACGGGCTGGGCCGCTATGCCCCTTCGTCCTCGAAGTTGGAGGCAGCGCTTTACGAATCATGCCGCCCTTTGCAAATGTACATAGGCAGCTTGTTCACTGTAGCAAGCAAGGACTTTTGCCTCAAGATTTTCTTTTCCACTATACTGGAAACCCTATTGAGTTTCCTCCTTACTTTTAGGTAGCCTTCCCTTACAAAGCCATCAGGAATTGTGAAGCCTTTAGATGGTTGTGGACGTCCGTAGACTTGTTTAGCATAAATGTACACAACGTAGATATAGGTGCGCGCTGTTGTCTATAGCTGTACTGCTTGATACTGTTGAGCATTATAACTTCTGTGCATTCCGAATATTCCTGATAAAAATTGGATTCCGCCGATGAAAAAAGAACTGAAGTAAGAAGTTAGCAAAAGCTTGTTTTGCGGCGGCAGGCCACAATTTTAGCCCATTTTTTCATCGTGTCCATTGCACATTGTAAGCACTACTGCACATTATTTATGCAAGTGTAGATTGCAAACACTGCCGAATTTTCTCGATATCATGAATTTTCTGAACGTTTCGCACATAGCTGCAAGTTGGAAATATTGATTCCGATGTCTGTAAACGTTATGAAGATTTCTGCGTATTTGGATGTAACTAGATTTTTATTTTACTGCGCATTGGGGATTTGCAAGATATTTTTGATGTTCTGATACTTCAGCACCGAATGCTTTCTAATTTGGGACAGGGCGTTGAGGAGTTAGAAAAGTAGGTTAGGCGGGGGCTATTGTGGCATGTATTTGGAAAAGAAAACTTTGAAATTTCATAGAAAAATCAGGAAGACATTTTTAAAAAATTTTTGTACTCAGTCCTAAAAGACAACAGCGTGGCTGCTGAGCTAGGTGGTTAGGTCAAAGGTTAAATGAACTATTATCTGATAGGTTAAGTAGAGTAATCCTGGGTGCAGGCGTTTCACCGTATGCTATCATTTTTTCAGTAAAATGTTACGTTTTGAAACGGAAATAAATTCAATCAATCAATCAATTCTCCGTTTTCGAATATTTAAAAAATTTTGGACGGACTGCCACAGTTACCCTCCGAAATGGGGCTATTGTGGCAGCCGTGCGGGTTACTGTGGCAGGCTTGATTACAGTGCATAATTTAATTTATTGATTTATTTATTTATTCGATTAAGGGCCCTGCCTTAGTGCAGGTCGTTATCCTTAACGTAATTAAGCTTACTAATAGTAGTTTAAGTGTGGTAGGACTTAATGGTCTAAGTTTTGTGGTGTGTTGATTGTGTTCTTAGTTGTGGTTCTGGTCTTAGTTGTGCCTGTGGTCCTAGTTGTGGTTGTGGTCTAGTTGTGGTTTAGGCTTAGTGAATTAATATCTAAAAGTCGTAGTATTACGGAAGGATTGGGTAGAACGTATATCTAGAGTATCATGGAGTTAAATTGAGTTAGTAGAGTTATAGTGTTTGATAAGATTATTGCCAGTTGGAATACTCAAGAGCTTGAAAAAGTAGGCAGTGATTTTTAGATGCTCCTTCACGAACGTGACCGATGATGTTTGTTAGGTTGTTAGGTTGGTAATTGTTTTCTGGTAAACGATGATCTTGCTTTAAATTAAAAGGATTTTACGAGAGCGTGAACGCTTTGAGCTGAAAAAAATCGCTGATGACGCTCCTAGGCCTTTGCAGTATTTACTTTCGAGTCACCGAACCTATAGATTCTCTTCGACTTCGCTTTTCATTTTTCAGCAACAAGTTGCTCCCATTTCTTCCCAAAGGATTTCTTTGGGATGATCTTGGCATTGTCAGCACGAATCCCCTTCACTGGGGTAGGTTAACCAGCTGAAGATACTGTTTCCAGTAGCGCTTTTTGAAAGCTGAATTTTAGGATTTTGTTTAGTCAAAAGAAGCTAAGGCGGGATGATACTTGCGCTCGAGGATAAAGCTTCAGGCCCAAAAAATGGCAGTCGCTGATGTTAAATGGCGCAGTTTATGTTGATTTCCGTACTTGAATCATGGTAGCGTTTCAGTTTCCATCTAAACTGCAATCCTGAATGCTGCTTGCATTGACTAGGAATTCTTTTTTCTTGTGTTCAGAGATTTTTGACATCCGTTTTAATCAACAGCGCTCATCATTTTTTTTCTTTCCAGGCCCCACCGCTTCCCCTTCTTGTTTTTTGGATATACTTTCGTACTAAGTGAGCAACTAGACACTGATTAGATGAGTTCTAGAACCCATGTAGCTACCTGCCACAGTTACCCCCAATTTCAGAAATATGCGGGTTACTGTGGCAGGCTTAATTGCTGTTAGGTGGCACAACTTTTTAATTTACCTTCGCCATTCACTGATTCTTCAAAATGTCAGTGTAGGTATTAAGCTATATACCCCATACTGTCTTTAAAATTGACCTCGCTAGGCTAGCACAAACTCTAGGAGCCGCGGATGAATTGAGCTAAAAGGTTTTGAGTTTGTGTCTTCGTTTCAAAATATTTTTTGCTAGGAAGAGTTCGCTTATTAGTTTCCAGCGTTAACAATTCGGGTGCAGGTTGGAAGTCGCTACAGTTTAGAATTTTTTGATGTCTTGAAAAGTTGTCTCCAACACCAGAAAAAAGTGCCTGCCACACTTGCCCCGCCTGCCACAATAGCCCCCACCTACCCTAAATTTACGTAGGTAGCTTGTTCACTATATCAAGTAGGAACTTTTGCCTGAGGATTTTCTGCTCCACTATACTGGAAACTCTGCTGAGCCTCCTCCTAACATTTAGATAGGCTCCGTGCACTTAAGCATAATAATGATCACATTCTTAATCATAATATAGGCCTGCGCTGTTGCACATAGCTGTACTACCTTAATACTGTCGCGCGTTGTAAATATTTCTGTGCATCCTGAACATTCTTGATAGAAATTGCCCATTTTTTTCACATCCTGCACATTGCAGATCTCATTTTAATCCCGGCTGCACATTTCTGCGAGTTGCAAATATTTTCAGATTTCTGCAAAAATTTTAATATTGCTGCGTATTTTGTTGTAACTACATGTTGTACATATTGCTGCACATTCCGGATTTTTGGTAACGATGGTTTGTGAGTATCCTGCTGCACATATTCGGCGTGACTGCACATTGTTAATCTTCGATGTTAGTATAAGATCCTCCACATATCTGGGTATTTTTCAGCAATTTAGTACGAATGTTTTGTAAAATTTCAGTCAGACTTCAAATTGCTTAAAAAATAGTTTGTATCCTGCTAGTTATTGTCGTGTAGTCATTGCACTGAGTCAGAAAACCTTTTGTAACCATGTTAAACTAGCTGTTGAAAAAATTGACTAGATGTTATAGATTTACCTATTATGGAATATCTTGAATAGTAGTGGCGTAGGTTTCTGGTATAAGTGGGCATTTTGGATGCAAAAACATTTTGTGCGTGAATGAAATGTTACTGCACATCGGTTAATGCTGCTGGATGTTGTTGCTGTTAAACTTTTCGGATATAAGCTGTAAATATTTCTTCGTCATAGCCTATTAGCAATATCTTAAATGGAACCATGTTTAGATGCTCTGCCTATTCGATGTTTTATTAAATAAATATGGACATGAAAAAACCCACCGGCGCTATTTCAGCTCCCGCCACATTTTTTCCCAAGCTTGCAGCCTTCGTTGACTGTTTTCCGTAAGGTTGCCTTAGGTATACTGCATACCTTGCACATATCCCTCAGCAGCTAGATCCAAAATTTAAATCAGGTATGGCGTGCTATGGTAAAATCGTCCTGTATAATAACAAGTTGACTTTTCTATTAAAAAATGAACAAAAAAAAAGCCGCTTATAACAAGCTCGTTAAACTTGCTAAAATAATTAATGGTGGCTGTTACAAGTAGGATGACAAAATCGCCAAAAAGTGCATGACACTTACATGAAAATATTATCAAACCCCGCCCAGCGTGATCTAACGCGAACCACAGATTCTCTAACTGTAAAGACTAACCTATGTGCCTTTGCAAAAAGCGCGCGAGCTGCCGATGAAATCGGAGGAAAAACACAGCAGCCATATTTCCAATAAGAGTTTATTGCAAGAAGTAACAGATGAACATTTTTATCATTAAAATTCTAACTCTAACGAAAGTTACCACGTACAAGGGAAGGGTACTAGAGCGTGTCCCAAGAATTTGTTAGAAAAATTTTCCCTTTTTTTGAAATTAGGAAACCTAAATTGATGCAAAACTGATTGTTCAAAAACATTTTTCTAAATACCGATAAATTCCAAAAAGAAAAAAATTTTCTCCGGTCAACAAATTCTTGGGACACAACTGTATATCACTACTTCTTGCTAGAGGTGCTACTGAGGAGGTCATTTTGTAATGTTGTATACACTGCACATCCAAGTTAAACCTTTAATTATTTTTCATAAAATTCTGGTGGATTAGAATAATTCAAAATAACTAATTCCAAAAATCTTTCATAACTCTCATCTAGTAAATTCAAATTGCCTAAAATAGAACAGAATGCCTTTAGGTACGGTTTCACATCTTCCCATGTTTCTGCTTTCGTGTACCGAATTACGGGCAGTTCCCGAATCTTTCCCCGGTCAAACGCTTTCTTCGGCAGGTACAGGTGAGTGCTTTCTCCCAGTGATATACATTCTAGCACAACTAAACTGTGCCGAATAAGAAATCCGTAGAACTCTACTCTATATGCATCCTGACGGTAGATGCTTTTCCCAAGGAGTTCAAACATTTCAAGGAATCTGTGGATATGGTACTGGGGTTTGTAATCTTCCAGGGCATTCACTGCTTTAGTTGCCATGAGCGAATGGAGCGTATTATTCAAATCTTCATTTCCTTTGGACTGCCACAAGAGCGTGCAGTTCTCGGATCCCCTAAAATACCTGCTTCCATCAGCAAGTGCTTCTCCAAATCCAATATCCAGTTTCACCAATTTTCTTTTCCAGATGGCGTACACAACTTCCTTGTTTGAAACAGTGAGTATGAGTATTATAGATTCAGCAGAAAATATTTTTGAAATGGATTCTTCAACTATCTTCCTTCGATCTGCCGATGAAGCGGATGTGAGAACGAAAAGGTCAGCGTCCGAACCGAGTGTGAGGTCCTCATCTTTAGCACTGCCTCCATGAGATCCCAACAGAACTAGTCCATGGAATATGTCGTTGTATTTGTACAGTTCTGCAGAAACCGAATCAATGAGCCTGTAATTTTGAAAAAAAATTTCTGTACATTTTCTGTGGAATTCCATTTTACAACCTTACCCTTCCATTCCCAAATTCGGAATTTAAGTGCCTCGACCGGACCGGATTGATAAGTCAAGGAGAGCAATTACGGTGATCGGACGCTGTTGTAGGGAAATCAATGGCAATATCGCTTCAGTAAGGCCCGAACCTTGATGATAAGCTTTCACTTCTTGATGGCGAGAGATTTAAGGCTCCAATCCCAATAATTTCTGGTGTTGATTGCCTAGTAAAAAAGAACCTAACAATGAAGCTGCTGTTTTCCTGTGACGGAACTGGAAAAGACAAAAACGTTTATGCTCCAGTGGACTCCAGTTTTTATAATCTCGGCTGTGAAAGAAAATTTCAACTGTAACTAAACAACATTGGATGGAAAAAGCCATTTTAGCTTTGATCTTTGACTTGCATTTGAGTAAAACGAAAGCTCAACGTTCGTCCGCAAAGGCAGATTTAACATGAGGTTTAATTTTATTTCTTGATACGAAATTTTTTGCCTCTGATCTCTTCTTGGAAACGTCTGCTGTAAAAAATGAAGGACGGGACATCACTTATCGCTTTGGCGTTATTATTAACATGATTGAGAGGAAATGAAATGATGAATGAGATCATCCGCATGAACTGAATAAATCAACTTGAACTGAATAAAATTGAAGATTGCAGAAAATTAGGCTTTTTATTATTAGTAATTAAAGGAATGGCAAAGTCAAAATTCTAAGTAGATAAAATCAAGAATGAGCCTGCAATGAATATGAATATGAATATGTCCTAGTGCTAGCCCAGACCCCAACCTCCAACTTTGGTATACGCCACATGTTATGGACATTTGCAGGTATCTATTTCATGGCGATATTACAAGGTAGCCACGAGGTGGCCATATTAAGATGGACATGTGGAAGAAGACACGTCGGATTTGCCAAGCCAAGCTATGGTGACCATGGCGGGCCATGGTGGCCATGGTGACTTCGCATTGCTCAAGTAGCCATTTCAGGTAGCCATGTCCAAGGTCCAAATAAACCCACACATGTCCATGTCAGCATACTTTGATAAAGGAGCATTACTGGAGATCCGGAGAAGTTAGTTTTAAAACCGATTGTAATTCGAATGCTGCGATACTGAGGTTTCGCAGAACGATTATGATCAGATCACGCAAGAAAATCTGTGTCTAAGAATAGTGAGATGCAGATTGAACAAAATTTATACTCACATTTTTGCTTCGAGCCAAGTTGGCTCCCCAAATTACCCTTCTTCCCAGCAGCAAATCTGGGGAGCCAACTTGGCTCGAAGCAAAAATGCGAGTAAATTTTCTGCTGCATTTCTCTAATTTGAGAACCCAGATTTATCTATAGGTACAGGAAAATCACCGCCTTTACCCGCCAGAATACAAAGCACGGAAAATTAAACGCTGAACGGAAATGGAAGAGGGGCCCCACGCGGACGACTAAGGCTTAGCAGCCGAGTTTAGGCTGATGCCTGGTGCAACTCGAAAATGTTTTTTAAGAAACCGGCGGGCTATGGAGGATCTCAACCTATTCATTTTTTTCACTACCATTGAAATCTCGAAAATACAGTGTGCCAGCACTTTATTTGCCTAGTTTTAAAAATGGTGCTATTCTCTTTCAGCGTTCTTGGTATTATTCATGAAATCGTTGACAACAAGAGTAAGATTCATCCCGATTGCTAATTCTTTGCAAAAACTGAATTGGTTCAAACAATTTATCGCTGTCCCGACGCCGAATCTCATTCCAAAAGCACTGGAAAAGTTTTTTGAGACCTTCTCCTGTTCAGGCGCCATTTATTCCACGAAGATGGAAGAATAAAATCTGTAAACATTCATGCGAGTTACTTTAGATGTGTGTAACATGCCTGCCAAGTTTCGTTCAAATTGATTAATATTTGACGAAACAGCGCCATTTTTAAAACTTGGCAAATAAAGTGCTGACACCCTGTATTCAAATAATCCTTCTTCGTCCCACCATCACCGAAAGTCTTTATTCTATAGGTAATTCATATTTGAACAGAAAACCACAACCTCCAGGTTTTTAATTTTCTACCGCGTCAAACTTCATGTTACAGTCAGTCCCGGGAATTTTGTGGTCACCATAATCACTCAACTTTGGTTCTGAAAATAAAGAAAAAGCAATGTATAGTTGTACTTTCGAACAAGTATAGTAAAGGACCGTTACGGATTTAAAGGTCATTTGGGCTCCTTTAAATTAGACCTCATGGAGTGAATTTAAAAGTCTGAAAATTGCAGGAGAAACATTTCAGACCGCAAACAATCGATTAGAAACGTGATCATTCATTGATAGGTCACGTGACTTTCATTGATTAGTAAATAGCCCAGCATTGCCATTGCCATTGCCATGGAACAGTGGCCCGAAATTGCCTCAAATCCGTAACGGTCCTTTGAACGGGAATGTATTTTACTTTCGATCCCGCATTCCTTGTAGTAGGTTGAGTCAATGAGAAGTTGGTCTCCTGCGCTAAATGTACACTCTTGCCCCATGTTCTTAAATTCCCCCAGTGGTAGGGGCTCCTTCGGCAATTCAGTTTGCTGAAATGCATAAAAATGGGTTGTTAACGGGTGATACAACTGAAAAGGTTACAACTGTAAATCGTTGTTTAAACGCTTATATTGCTTTCAATGACAGCAGTGTACGCTATGGGTTAGGTAGGGTTCACCCTCAATTTTGCTTGGGAAACTTCTTGCGTAAGTGTTCGATTGAAGTCGGCGGTCTCCGAATTCGTTTTGGACGTCTCATAAGAAAAATATGCCGGAGCAGGAATTGACCTTGATGTCTCAATCGGAATCGGGAATTTCAATTTATTTCTCATCTATATCTCCGGCAGTCAATTCTTAGATTTGGACATTAGGACCAATTGCTGCTAAGCAAAACTTTTTCATTAGTCGTCAACAGCAGTTTTGGAGATCGTCGGGTTCGCTCGAGCAGTCGCGCCGGGCATACCTTAAACTAGACTGACTGTGAAGCTTACCCAACGAAAATTTAAGTAATATTGACTTAAAAGTGAAAATAGTAAATAATATAAAGCATTTAAAGAGGGCCCAGAGTTGTAGCCCTCTAAACCGATTACCCATTATCTCTTTCGAACGCGAAAGCCATATCGATTGCTTCCTTAAATATTATTTGGAATAACTTCATGGCTCGGTTGTAAGAAACAGCTTTCGCAAAGTTAGAGTAAATAAGCGAGCGACCAGCCGAGTACCTCAGTGAAAACTGGCTCATTGTTGACCGATCCAGCAAAAGCGCTGTAGCTGATAATGCTTTTGAAGTTGAAAGCAACTCCTTTCGTATTGTCCTGGGGCCTTAGTTGGTAGTTCCCATCTCCTTGAATTCAAAATCAGATAGGTTAAGTGTGAGGACTTATATTATATTTCTAAAGAACCTGGATCTTCAAGAGTCTCTGGGTGAAAGGTAATGTAGGTTTCACGATCTCCTCTCTGAAATTCGTGCTTGAATCCTAAGGAGTGCATAAGCTCATGTGTTACACTCCCAGCATAATTTGACGCATGCTCTTCACATTCTTTCACGTTTATAAACTGAAAAAGTAGAATTACCAGTTAACTTAGTGCATGGCGTCGTGAACACATTCGCCGAACATCATTTCATTAAAACGAAATCGTAGAATACCTGCTTCTTCTCCCCTGTGTAACCAACAGACGCACTGCAACCTGATTCCCCAGCCATGAAAAACAGATACCCACTTTCTGCCTTCTTCGAATAGAATTTTATGCATGTCTTTTCCTGTATTGCTGTAATGGCGGTTTGAATTGCTTGTTTCATAGATTTACCTATACAGCATTAAGACCAAGATATCAAAAACCTGAATAGCTAACATTTCAGTAGCAAGAAAATGCAGAAATCCGCTGCAATATATTCTTACCGACTGATTTGTCATCGATCGCATAGTAAACTTTTCCCTTCGGCCATAGTCTTACAGGATTTTGCAGTGCTCTACCGCCTATCCCTGACTCAATATTTTCTCCTATGTCCACAACAGAGGAATTTGAGTCCAAATCGGGCTGTTCAACTACTGGTGCAGCCGCAGTAAATACGGAGCACAGAAATAGTCCCATCAGTACTTTCCACATTTTCCTAAAACAGAATGGTTCTTAAGTGCTAGCACAGATGTTTCTTAAGCGGAAAGGGCGTCTATGATCGCGTTTCCCTATTATGAATATCAAAAATAGCAAGCGGCTGACTACTTTTCTGCCACAAAATCAGTTCAACGAAACCAGAAACGTCAGTCACCGTGAAGAACAAAGGATATCTTAGGAATAGGGTGCCACTCACTGAAACAATAACCCCAGTCTTCTAACAATCCGCTTGAAAGGACCTGCCAATCAATCGAGTTGAAGATGACAATGATTCGACCAGCAGAAAAATAGAACAGGCTTGCAGAGAAGCAGGTATTTTGGGGGGTTTCTAACATTTTCTGCAAAAAAAAAGCGAAGGCAAGTCACAAAGCAGCCCGAACTGTCCGTTGGATTCGCTTGAAACTTAGTTAGCCAGGTAGTACAGGTCCATTGCTTCAAGTTTTGTATTGGTCCACGGGCAGTCAGTGACCAAAGGTCGCCGATTCAACCTCACGGAACTGAACTTACGATACTTCAATCAAAATTTTGTCATACCTGACACGTTTGACCTAAAACGCCGCCAGAGGTTAAGAACTCTTTGGAAAATGATACAATGCCCTCAGCCATATAAGTGGCTGATCTTTTCCTTTGCCACTTAATGTCAATTTAAGAAATCCATTTTCCATCATTTTGAACTAATTTAGAAATTTAATGGACATTCTTAGCCAACAAGAGAATTTTAGATGTATAGAAAATAATTTTGTTAAGAAATTGGATAGTTACTGGTTTTTGATAATAACTGAACGGGCCGAATTTGACTTTAAGGATTTTGCAAGACGCTATGTATTTGAGAAAAAGCGTTCGGTCAGAACCAGTTAGGTTACCACCGCTACGTTTCCAAGCTTCTCTAAACTTAGCAGAAGCTTGAGAAATTTCTCCAAACTTAATATGTGTAAACAGAACGAAAATGAAGCCAGATACAGAACCTAAGAAAATACTGGCTAGCACAGTTACCTCTGCCTTATCATGAAAGCGAATCAAAATAAAGTTACAAAGGACCGTGGCTCCTACGACAGTGTCATTTGAAAAAATTAAGGGAAATAGAGTTAGTTTGTTAAATCGAATAAGCAGCAGTTCAGCCGTCCGGTAGAAATGTATTGCAGTCGCGCGATCGCGGAGGGTGTCTTCAGTTACTGAACTTCCATTCTGAAACCTGTGAGATGTGAGCAGCAAACATTCTCATTCAGGACCTGAGTTCCGCAATCGACTAGTCGACGGACTCCACGTTAATTAATGTGCTGACTAGTCCTGGATTAAAATACTCTTCACTCACCGTGACTCAGCAGTTGCTGAGTCACGGTGAGTCCTCATCCACCAGAATCGCTCAGTACATTAAGAAAATTGCATGGACAACGACTAGTCGATCGATGAACGAGTACTCGATTAGCCGAACTCTGTTCAGGACCACCATAGCCTCGGAACGACTTTTTTAATAATTTTGTACCTTATTTCATGCAGAAAGGCTGTGAGGATATAAGCAAATATAAAGTAGTTTACAACTGAAAAGACGACACTCGTCCAGAACACGGAAACAATCCAGAAATTCAAGGGAACTGCCAGAAAAATTTGGGGAAAGTCGTTAGCAGGCTCAGGTAGTAAAGAAGCGACCAACACGTCCAGCGATGGAATTGCTGTAATGATCGCCGTGTTCAGAAAGATTTGAAAGATTCCAGTCAGTGGGAGTAGTATATTAATGATTTCGCACTCAACTTGCCAACGTGGGATTTTTCCTTCAACTTTTTTGCAATATAATTCTGGAAAAACAAATAATTTTGCTCGGCTGGAAAGCTAGATTATTGTCGCTAGAGAAATGCTGCCTTTTGAAGTTCTCCAAAGTTGTTCGCAAATTACGTATGCTGTGACAGGAAGGCAGCGCTATGCCGATAGTAGTGCTAAAACTGCGGTTTCAGGGTGCCCTTTTGGAACGCCTAATTGAGGGGGTTAGCGATGTCGTAGCGACATATGGAAACCGCAGTTTTAGCACTACTGCCGATAAAAGTGGGCACTGGGAGTGGGAATCGAACCCACATCCCCTAGCTTACCGGGCTAGTTGCTCTACCACTGAGCTATATCCCACCACTTCTATCGGCATACTCTCCAGTTTACTCTCTCATCCCTCATAATGCAAATACAGAGTTATTATTGAGTAAAGCCCAAAAAAAACCCACTGCTCTTCGCCTCTCACCATTGAATTCAATGGGGAGAGGCGAAGAGCAATGATTTTTTTTGGCTTTACTTATAACTCTGTATATAACTGGGTTTTGTTTGTTTTTGCAGCTTTCCTCACATATATCTGGGCAAATGTTTTCGAAGGGCCGCTTAAATTACTGGAAGCAGTTTTTGAGTGGAATGACTTTACGAAAATAACTACCAAGGTCTAAACTATTTCTAGGTAATGTTTAGTTTGACTGATATTTCTTGAAGTATCAGTATTAAATCGCTGAAAAAACTTTACCAAATACGGTGAGAAAATTAATTTAGTAGACCCTATAAGCCATACGAACTTAAACATTAACATTTGCATACGTAAATCGTGAACGACTTCGGAAAATTCCATACGGCTAAGCGGGAGCTAGTGATTTGCATACCTCCGATTTCTCTGAAGAACCGTATTTCGTGATTAAGGAATTCAAGCCAATCTCCATCTGCTGAAAAAGAAAACAAAGTAGCACCAAGATTTGAGAAAGCGACAAAATACAGAGCTTGGAGGACATGAACGGCAAGACCATGGCTTCCACCGAAGAATGACTGGTGAAGTCGGACAACTAAGAAGAGTTGATGAATAAAGAATACAAAACTTAGTATCTTGGAATAATGGCGCCGCGTCGGGTCCCCCATTTCCAGGCAATTATCAGCCTTGTTCCAATTAAAGGGGATAAGACAGAGGAAGAAAGCAGCATTTGTCGATTTTTCCAAAATGTAGAGGAGCCTATCTGTAAGAAACTTCATGTCGTACACCTTACCCTGATACTACCACTTTTTAGATTAGCTTTGCATTCCCTTCGAACAATGTTATGCCTCTTTAGGGTTGTTTTTTAATGGAATATATTTTCTGGAAGCAGATTGTAGTACGAAAGGAAACAATTGGATTAATATTCCGATTGGGAGCTACTTATAGTACCACTGTTAAAACCCTTTTATCAGGTCAGTTGGTATATAGAGGGTGTTCCAGCTTTACTGAATCACTTTTGCTTCAGCGCTAACTCGTTAGGGATCAGTCCAATCTTGACAGGTTTTTCGGGAGGCAAAAGTTTTTACCCCACCTTTATTTTGCTTTTTCCATCGCCGAAAAAAACTGCTTAAACTCAAAGAACCCTTTCCGAGTTTCTCCAAAGACTGTATCATATTCCTAATGCGCTAGCTCCTAAGGGACTTAATATTTTGCCCTGAAATTTGAGTTGGTAAAGTGACAAGCAAGTAAGCAATCGTTCAAGATTTACATCGTTTTACATGATCCCTCTTGGTCAAGGTTTTGCTGAATAACGCTGGAATCCACAGCGTCCGGAAGCTTCTCCGAAGGCTGCTTTATTCTAATAACTTTTCCAGAGATAACGCGTAAGCGATTCAGCAAATTATGGCGAAAATTGACCTATAGTTGTTTCAATGGCTTAGTCAATCAGCCTTGTGTTTTCATTTCTTCAGTTTTAGTTGCGCTTTTGAAGAGAAAAGTCGTGAAATGAGAAACTCCTTGTTGAATATTCCACTATTTTGCGTTTGGAGACTTTTTTCAGCGACTTCTAAAACCAGTGAAGTAAAAACTCAGGCATAACCGAAGGAATTCCTAGGGCAACTCGCTAAAATTTCATAACGATCGGTTAAGCAATGTCTAAAAGGATGAGATGAGATCTTTGGAAAGCCTCGGAAAGGGTGTTTTGAGTTCAAGCAATTTCCTGGGCAATAAAATAACGAATACAGGTGGGAAAAAATTACACCGAACAGAAAAAAACCTTTCAAAATCCTTCCAAAATTTCATAAAGATCGCACTAACCCCTAGAGAGTTAGCGCTGAAACAAGCAAAACAAAGATTCAATAAAGGTAGAACACCCTCTGTACAGTAAATCGTTGCCCATTTAATTTGTTTTGATTGTGAATTTATTATAGCTTAATTTTGTAACATTCAGGGCGAATGGTAAACAATGGAGAAACTTAATAATATAGTAGCGGTGAAACAATTTAGTGGAGAAATAATGGCTATGAAACAGAGCGTTTTTGTTTCGTTTGGTTTAGTTTTAAGTATTCTGGTGGTTTATATTTGCTTAACCATGTAAGCGATATTTATGGTGCTCGCAACAATACCGCAAAATGTTCCAAAGCGGGACAGGGGGTAGGGGGTAAAAAAGGACAGTCCCAGATTTGTTTTACTTTTAATCACTTTCTACTTCACTTTCTGATAATGGGATTTCATTGTTAAACGAAAAGTATTTAATCACCCTTAGAAAAAATCAGAAACAACCTTAAAGAATTATTAGAAATTGCCTTAGCTAGATCACATTTTGCGAATAAGAGCCTTACTAAATAACGCCTACGAATTGCGGAAAAAACCTTAATCCTAAATCTCCTTGCATTTACAAGAGGGAAAGGAGAAAATCGGACCATTTTCAACACTCGGAGGGCCATTTGCTCCTTAGAACTTTTATTCTTACTTTTGCCGTATCTCAGTGCTCATTTTTCAACGGCGCCATTCGCCTTTCTCGAGGAAATTATTGAAATTCTGAGAATTTCACAGAATACTGCCTTAGCCGTGCCAGCAACGCAAACAAAAAATCAAAAAGTATGGCGCACAACCCAAAAAGGAAGCACAAAGCCCGCCTGGGAGGAATTTAAACTTTTATGCGTCGCTTCGCGCCAAAAGGGTATTCAGGAAGCCTTGGACCAACGTGAATGTACTTGCTTTCGCTGCTCCTTGTGGTTTTCTTCGAGCTTCATTGTCATTGCCTACTGCTCAATTTTAGGCACGTATTTATGTCTCACCTCTGATTCAAATTATAACATTTATTGCAAAGCGATTACGATTCCTAACATTTCCTTAAGGCTGGTTTTAACTTTTCCTAAGGCTGAGTAAATACTTCGAAAGCGTCTTCTTTGAATGTGGCATTCCACTTTCTGCACTTTATTATTATTTCTTAGTTAGTCATATCATAGTATGTAAAATCTATGCTCATATACTTATGCTTTTACATTTATAATCATTGAGGGCTTTACTTAGAATTCTGTGACAGGACGCTTCTTTATCCACGCCTTGATTTGAGGAATAGCGAAAACTGCTGCTTGGTGAGCCTTGAGATTGGGGAATCCAGCCAACAAATCCATATTGAGATAAGAACTGAAGTTAGAGTACAAACTGGCCACAATCAAATCAGCCCAAGTTAACTGGAAAATAAAAATAAATAAAATTAGACACAAGATTTTAATGCACAAAAATAATACGATAAAATTCGATTTTTAAAACTCAAAGACTTTAAATTTCAAAAGTATAATTTCCAGTTCTCAGAATCTATAAACTTGTATGCGGCATTTTGGATTACAAAATGGTCTTCCTGCCAAACTGGACGCAAAAACGAAAATTAAAAGTTCTCTTAAAAACCAAACTGGATGTTTTTTATGACAATGGTTTTCCACATTTCGACAGCCCAGCATTAAGCATTCGGCTCCAATGCCGTATTCGAGGAATTTTTCCTCGAATCGAATCTTGATTCGAATGGAACTTTGAACTCGAATTTCGAATGGTTCTTTTTTAGACTTTGAAATTCGAATGAAAAAACGAATCCTTGAGCCTTGCTCTGCATCGCTGAAATCAAATTGACTAGATAAATAATAACAATTAATAATACAAAAGTGAGAAAAGTGAGATTTTGCCGTTCGAATCAAATCTTAAACATCCGTTTTCAAATTGTAAAGTCTTTGATTTGTGGCTTCGAATCTGGAATATCATTTTCGATGGTTCGAGTTGTGACCAATTCCAATACGAATTTTCAGTGATTGAAACCCTAGTTTTTGCTCGAGCTCGAATACGAATGGTTCGAGTCATACGGCATTCCAGATTCGGAATAGCCGAGCTATCTGCCTCTTCTTCTTCCCTTGTGTAATGCTTCCCGCCACATTTTTTTCTCAACTTTTCACTCGTCTCAAAACGAGCTTGTGTCTTCTTAGCCAGTGTGCTAGGTACAGCGTGTTCCAACAATTTGTTTACCGGAGAAAGTTTTTCACCTTTTTGAAATTCACTTCATCACTAGCTCAAAAAATTATTTCAACTTTTTAACTTCAATTAATTTAGCGTTAACCTTAAAAGTATCGATTGCTGCAGTAGTCTCGCTAAAAAGTAATCAGAAAAATAGGTTATTTTAATTTTAAAAAAGTAAAAAAATTTCTCCGGTAAACAAATTCTTGGAACACGCTGTAACTTGTGTCTTCTTAGCCAGTGTGCTAGGTACAGCGTGTTCCAACAATTTGTTTACCGGAGAAAGTTTTTCACCTTTTTGAAATTCACTTCATCACTAGCTTGAAAATTTATTTCAACTTTTTAACTTAAATTAATTTAGCGTTAACCTTAGTGTATCGATTGCTGCAGTAGTCTTGCTAAAAAGTAATCAGAAAAATAGGTTATTTTAATTTTAAAAAAGTAAAAAAATTTCTCCGGTAAACAAATTGTTGGAACACGCTGTAGAAGAGAAGTGATTAGCAATCTCACGTTTCTTCCAATAAGCCAATCTCCTCCATTGCTTTGCTTAATAGCTTCCAGATTGGAAATATTCGTGAGGTTAATTTGAATAAATCTCTTTGTGGCTTCTGTCTTTTCTTCTTCACTCTTTGCGTAGCACATTTCTTGGAAATGGTGGTGAACGTCTGTGGCTTCAGCAATTTCATCAGCCAGGGCTGCCTCAGTCTCATCTTCACCTGTCAAATTATATTGACGGGCGAGGAAGCGGCAGATCGTCTCAGTTTGTCCAAGTTCCGTCTCCTCATCAATAGTCAAAACTGGGAGCCACCCCCATTTTGTAGCTGTGAATCAGAAAACAAATAAGTAAATAATTAAACCCTTATACCGAAGGTGTGAAACGAAGTGTTTGCATTTTGTGGCACTGATGATATGGCGCATCGTGCGTCAAAATCAAGCTTATTTTCATATTCCACGATGAGCCACTCACAAAAGACGCTGACCCCGTGTCCACGGCAAACCGTTCACAAGCTATCACGCCAACAGACAGACAGACAGGCAGGCATAACGATCTCATAAAGGGTTGCAGCTTGCAAGGCAAATCATCAAAGACTGGAGATTTTCTGATTATTTCCGACTCGATTCAAAATTCTGATATAGAATCAGTCAAAATTAACTTGCCACTCACAGTACAGTACACTTCTGACTTTAGCTTCACTAAAGGTGACTTTACCCTTACGAGCTTTTCGCAATAAAAGCCAAATACCTACCCAAAAGGGTTGACGGCGCGTAAACAAAATAACATTTTTTGTTGGGAAGTACGAAAAAGGGCTAGGCTAGTATGGTCATGGCGCTAGGTAGTTTTCCGTATCAACTTCGCCGTGTTAGGACTTTTATTATTTTTCATAACCTCTCTCTCTCTCTCTTACTGAAATGACTGTGGAAAATTTTGACTTCTTCAAGAAATAAAATTCTTTAAAAACTCCAAAACCTGGAAAAAAAATACTACAAAATCTCGAAAACTATTTTTTTTGTTTTGGAGTCTGTTGGTATATAAAACCTAACAAGGAAAGGGTATGACATGGTAATCACCCCCAGATATGCCGTTACCACCCCTTGTTAGGGGATGAGTTTTAACGGTGTCACTTTTGGAAGACATCCGTTTTCGGTAGATATCGATTTTGAAACTACCATTGAGTATTGAGAAAGACAAAGAACTAAGGCAAATGGGATCGAAAAAACTTTTCTTACTTTCTTTGATGTACATCTTCCAATCTTCCCACGAAATCCTCTCATCCAAGTATTCTACTCCGGCAACGGCAAAAATCATTCGGATTGGTTCACCCAGTCCTCTTTTGTTGAAATATGTCAACTTGTACTTCGTCATTTCGAACAGTTAACTTTTTCGGACTGAAGGAGTAATGTCAACTTGAGTTCTAATCGAGAGAATGAAGTTAGTTTGTTTTCATTCACCAAATGCAGAGTGAGAAAATAGGAGTGGCAGGCTGATATAAATCCCAAACAAACATAGGGTCAAGGCGGGTGATTGTGATCACGTCGGGTGATTGTGATCACCCGTTTTTCACCTATTTAAAAGCGGTTTTCTGGGAAGTGAAAATTCGGAACCGTTAGTTCCGTCTCTTGACT
>JABASM010000660.1:0-20128 GCA_019776545.1 Brachystomella parvula
CCGCCCTATCGCCCGTTCACCCAGAACCTACCGCCCTTTCCCCCAGAACCTACCGCCCTTTCACCCAGAACCTACCGCCCTTCGCCGTTTTCCCAGAACCTACCGCCCTACCGCCTTTTCACCCTGAACCTACCGCCTTTTCACCCTGAACCTACCACCCTTTCACCCAGAACCTACCGCCCTAAGAATTTGGCTAAAAAAATCTTTTTCTTTTCAAAAATTTCAGAAAAAATTAAAAATTTACAAAGAAATTAAAAATTTCAATTAAACATTTAAAAAAAATTCAAAACTTAAAAAAAAATTGCAAACTTCAAAAAAAAAATTAAAATTTCAAAAACAAAACTAAAAACTTCACCAAAAAAGTTCTAAAAAGGGAAAGACAAGTGGCAAACCAGCCCGCTGGATCTTTCTGAAACTTGGTTAGCCAGGTAGTACTGACCTATTGCTACAAGTTTTGTATTGGTCGAAAGCGAGTCAGTCACATCTGTGACCTCCACGGTTCGCCAAAGGTCGATCATCTGACCTCGTGGAACTTGGTAAGCGACACACTGGGCGGCATTGAACAGTGGACAAAAAAATTCACAGTCCCTAACTTTAACAGCAATAATTCTATCTTACGCATTCGAACTTGCGTTAAATTTGACGCAGTTTCATAGAAAATTTAACGTAGAATATGATGGTGGTCTCAGATTTAAGATACGATTATAATCGTTTTTAAAACACAGCTTGTCGAAGTCAAGTTCAAAAACTATTTTGTCCACTGTTCAGCCCACTGTACGTTAATCGCAAGAATTCGTTCTCCTGATTTCAAAAATATACCACACTTGACCGTTTTGACCTACTCCATGATCTCCAGTGGTCACTAAAGGTGAATCAGCTGACCTGACTAGCGCATTCAGTGCAGCAGAAGGCTTTATTTAAGCTCTCTTTTAGAATCACGATGCTGGGTTACTTCGACTGGCATATTGTCTGTCTAGTTGCATGTGGTCAGCTGATTGTCCTTTAGTGACCCTTAAAGGTCACGGCGTAGGTCAAGTGGTCAGGTGTGGTAGAATCAAGAGACCGAGTTCTTTCGATTGAAGTATCGGTTACCCAGTTTCACGAGGTTAGCTGATTGACCTTTGATGACCCCTGGAGGTCACAAATGTAACTGCCCCGCTTTTGACCCATACAAAAGTTGAAGCAATAAACCGTGCAACACGGATGTACGGAATAGCGCGAGTGAACCGGGTATACTGATTGCATACGGGGGTATACCGGGTGTGTATGGGGATATACCTGATGTATATGCGGGTATACCGGGTGTATACGGGAGCGTACCGGGTGTAAGTGGGGATGTAAAGATATACCGTGTACCGATATTACTCATATAACAGTAATTTACTCATTTAAGAGTAATTTACTCGTTTAAGACCAATTTTACCCATTTATAAGAGTAACTTACTCATTTAAGCACATACACACCATAAGCACAAATGCACATATGCTCCATAAGCCCAAATGCACCATAAGCGCAAATACCCATATGCACCAAAAATCGAAAAAAATTAAAACTTCACCGATCGCTATGAAACTTAATAGGGTAAAATTGAACGCTGAGTGTGCTTTAATTAATAAAATCAAAATTCAAAGATGACTTAAGCACACATTTTCTTTAACATTTAATTCAGGAATTATTTTGAACGTTTCGGCCATTCGGCCTTCCTCAGCAAAAAAAAAAAAATCACACACCTTATGATTTTTTTTTTGCTGAGGAAGGCCGATGGCCGAAACGTTCAAAATAATTCCTGAATTAAATGTTAAAGAAAATTAATGCTTAGGTCATTTTTGATTTTTTTTTATGAAACTTAATAGGGATCAACTAGAGACCTTAACGGACTCACTTACTAAAAATCAGGCCAATCCGATCAACCGTTTTTGAGATAAACGTGATTGCAGGGACGTCTGGACGGACGTCCGGACGGAAATTGCATTCACATGAATTTCGCGCTCGCGCTATTAATAAGTCAGTACTGCCTGGCTAACCGAGTTTCAGCCAACGGGCTGCTTTGCGACTTGCCTTTCCCTTCACAACTTCTTTTGTGAAGTTTTTAGTTTTTTTTTTTTGGAATTTTGTATTACTTTTTGAAGTTTGCAATTTTGTTTGGAGTTTTCAAAATTTTTTCTAAGTTTTAAGTCTAATTTTTAATTTTTTTCTTTGAAGTTTTGAATTGAATTTTAAGTTTTTTGTTGAAATTTTGAAATATTTTGTAAATTTAATTGTTTTTTTTTAAATTTTTGATAAAAAATTATTTTTTTGAGCTAAATTCTTATGGTGGTAGGTTCTAGGTGAAAGGGCGGTAGGTTCAGGGTGAAAAGGCGATAGGTTCAGGGTGAAAAGGCGGTAGGGCGGTAGGTTCTGGGAAAACGAAGGGCGGTAGGTTCAGGGTGAAAAGGCGATAGGTTCAGGGTGAAAAGGCGGTAGGGCGGTAGATTCTGGGAAAACGACGAAGGGCGGTAGGTTCTGGGTGAAAGGGCGGTAGGTTCTGGGGGAAAGGGCGGTAGGTTCTGGGTGAACGGGCGATAGGGCGGTAGGTTCTGGGGGTAAGGCGATAGGGCGGTAGATTCTGGGTGAAAGGGCGGTAGGTTCAACCAGGCCGTTTCTGTAAAAAGAGCAGGGAAATGTTGTCCGTTGAGGGTTGACAAGGAAGCCAAGTTTTCCTCACCCACCCTCTCATCGAATAAAACAAAAAAACCAACGGCCTCTCTCTCTCGTTTCTGTCTTCTCGGTATATTCTGTTTTCAAGATAAGTCAATTAATCACGCTGTGAATCGTGAATTAAGCAGTAAAACTACGACTATTGTTTGACCACTGAAGGGAAGCAGCCAGAACGTTGAGTGCGTCAGGAGAATCAGGTGAGCATCAAAATGTGTAGTAGTAGTCAAATTATTCTGATAATTATTATTCCAATTCCGAGCGTAGTAGCCCGCCTTCCTCCTCTCAACTTACATAACCATACATTTGCCACAATGTTTTTAATTAATTTAGTTGAGCAGTCTCAACTGCAATGAACGCGAATAGGGGTCGTGACCCGAATAGGTTCCGTGGAGGGACTTCACCGCCTCGGAATCGTCGACCTCTCCAAGTCCGTCGTCCAAACACTGTCCATGCTAACCGCCGTCCTCCATCAGTCACAGTCGTCCGTCATACTCCGCGTCGTATGCTACCGAGCAGAGGATGTTTATCAGCAGACGCTGTAACTCAACGAGGAAACATTCAAGTAGTTGTCCGGGTCCGATCAAGTAACAGCGCTGAATCCGTACCGGCCCACAGGTGTGAAATAAAGATGGTCCAAGATATTCTGGTTACAAATTTTTACATTTCGTTTCGTTATGACGTGTTTAGGACAGTGGTGCAGGTGGTGGATGAGAGGCTTGTTGTTTTTGATCCGAAGGAACCTATCAATGATTTTTACTACCATGGAAAGAAACAGAACAGTATGAATGATTACTATATCCTATCAACATTATGAAATTCGCTAATCACCTATTCTTCTACTAGACAATGGATGTATGAAGAGAAACAAGGATGTGAAGTTTGTATTTGACAGAGTTTATTCTGCATCTGCAACAAATCATGAGATATTCGAAGGAACAATCAAAAAAAGTCTAGATACCCTGCTCCAAGGATTTAACTGCTCAGGTAAAAACAGTTTCTGTTTCGATCAAGTTTCGCTCTCGTATTTCCTGGAAACTTATGTCTGTCTGTCTGACTCTTTCATTTAGTTTTCGCCTATGGAGCTACTGGTAGCGGCAAAACCTTTACAATGTTAGGATCCGGAGACAAGAATCCTGGACTCACGTTCCTCACTATGATTGACTTGTACGAAAGGTTGAAGAGCATGGAGGCGGAGTATGAGTCATCAGTTGGTGTCTCATACCTTGAGGTAAAATCAAAAATGACGAAGTAAATTTTTCGGCGTATTCAGTTACCCAAATATTCAATCCCATCATAATTCATAGGTTTATAACGAGACCGTGCGGGATCTCTTGAATCCCGGGGGGAAAGGGCTAAATATTTTAGAAGATGAGAATGGAGTCTCAGTTCCTCATCTTACAACGATTAAACCTCCTGACCAATCAGCTCTTCTTAGGCTCCTATCGGACGGAAATAGTAGGAGATCCCAGCATCCCACAGACCATAATGCAGAATCGTCTCGCTCGCACGCAGTTTTCCAGGTATGTTAACTCATCTGTTGGTTTTTAATTTTTTTATCGTCTTTTTTTTTTACTCATAATCTTATTTTATTAGGTTCACCTCACTCTCCGGGCCCGTTTTCGGGATATGCAGAAGAGTATTCGCACAGCTAAATTAGTTATGGTTGACTTAGCTGGAAGTGAGAGGGGATCGGCCACTGGTTGCAGTGGAGACAGATTCAGGGAAGGGGCATCAATTAACAAGTCTCTCCTTGCACTGGGAAATTGCATAAATTCTCTCGCTGATGGAAAGAAGCACGTACCCTACCGAGATTCAAAGCTGACACGCCTCCTAAAAGATTCCCTAGGTGGAAATTGCAAAACAATTGTAATTGCCAATGTCTCCCCATCATCTCTCTCATACGACGACACTTACAACACACTAAAATATGCTAATAGGGCCAAAAACATTGTGTTCAACGTAAGAATCCCGCGTAACTACCTTAATGACTCAGAATTAAGATTGACATTGTAATGTTTTCTTAGGCTAAAAAGAATGAAGTAATGGTGAGTGCTCGGATGGCAGAATACGCGAAAGTTATCCAAGAAATGCAGGACAAGATAAATTTGTTGTCTGCTGAGAACGAGATTTACAAGACTAACTGCCAATGCCTCTCAAATAAGACCTCGGATGACGTAAGTTGAAGTGACGAGTTATTTTTAAAGGCATAACCCATTTTGAAATTTTTTAATTCAGAATTCTGATGAGGAAGATTCTGGAAAAGAGAACAACGAAAACCAGTCGATGGCCCGTGTAGAAAGATTTAAGAACCTTAAGAGGAGGTATTCAGAAACGAAGGAAAGCGTCAAGATCACTAACATCCAAATCGACATCAAGAAGCAGCGACTCGATGAGATTGAGGCTTCTCAGGATGCTAGAGCCATTAAAACAAAAGTAAAGATCACCAACCAAGAATTCGTTTTTTCTATTTTGGGTCGTTCATAATTTGGATTTTCTGAAATCTAAGGCTGTGGATCGGATGAAACGACAAGTTTGTCAAATGGAAGAAAAACGGAATAAGTTAAATAGAAAATGTGAAATGGAGAAAACAGCACTAGATGGACTTTCACCTGGGAAAGATGAGGAAACATTACAAATTCCAGTTAAGAAAATCTCTTACTACGAGGGTCTCGAGGTAATGCTATGATCAAAACCTACAACATAACTGACTACCAATACTTAAGATTTCACTCAATAATTTAAATTTTACATCCAGGCTGAGTTAAATGTTCTGAAAGCGAGTAGCGACCGACAAAAGGATCTCTTTCTTCAGGAACAACAGCGAGCGACTGGTTTGTTGGGGAGATCTATGAACTTACTCAAAACTATTTACGAAGTGTCGCATTTCCATAAGAACACGACAAAGCCACAGGAGGCGCAATATGAGGTAAGAAGATATTTCTCACGTTTCGCTATTTCTTCTCATCACTGCAGCTCACCGGATTCTGGAGATTTGGCGATTTTTTCTGCTCAAAAGTGAATGTTTTGGTCCTTGTCTTATTTTAACCCAAGACTAGAGATTCACTTTTGAGCTGTGGAAAGTCGTGATCAACAAAGCCTCAAACCCCTGGAGTACACTCAATCCGAGGCCACGATGGAGGATTAGTAATGCCTTAAATTTTTCTAGGCTCTCTGGTCGGAATACCTTGGACTGATGAAACTTAGATTTGCGGATACAGAGGATAGAATGAATGAAGGGATTGCAGACGATCCACTGGAACTAAATTACTCAGCCCCCTCTGCAGCTTATAGAAGCGACAGGACCATTTGCCTCGGCATCGACTCTACAGACTCTGGTTGTGCCTCCAAAAGGCCGTACTCCTTTACGAGTCTTAATAACGCACTGAATGCTACCTTCACAAAGATGTGTTGAGCATGAAGTTTTTTTTTCTATTTTCAACGTTATTTTTTTGCACTTAATAAATTAAAAATTGTAATAAAACTCTTCTGATGGAGGGGGTTTGGGAGAAATTCCCAATTCTTTATTTCAACACATGATTATACTTACTAATCTGCGCGATAAGTAATATTATACTTTTTTTTCCTTCTGTAAATATAAATTCAACTGTAAATGCTTGAAGATGTTAAAGGGAGGGGGGAAGTGAGGTGTATTGCTACTAATTTTGTTGAGGAGGAATAGGAGGAGCCATACGAGATACGAATTCGATTCCTTTCATAATAATGTTTGCAAGTGCTCCAGGACATCTGGGTGAACGACTCAATTGATCCAATTTGAGACGAATTTCCGAAAACATTGTTCGGGTGTAGTGGTTTCGTCGGGAGGAATATCGAAGAGTCAGAAATCGATAATAGACGAAGGGAGTGATGAGAGATGCCTTTCCACTGTAATAAGCGAACGAATTATTAATAAGATTAAAACCTTTATCAATTTATGAAGAGAGGTGACCCACACCAAAATCAATAAAAAGCACTCTTACAGGAAAGTGTACACGACGGTGAATACGAACAGCATGATTTCTGCAGCCGCAGCCATTCTAAGGATTGTCACTGTCTGCAATTCCACAATTGAAATGAAGACCCGCCCCAGCCAGGCGTTATTCCTGCCCAACGCCTACAAACATTTCGTTAATACAGACTAAAATCCCCTTAAAAACTCACTTGATTTTTCTTACATCCAGAAGATTGAGTGAGAATGATGCGAAGTGAAGAATTGCAAAAAGTTCGATTGGGAGCAGAGCAACTGTAAATACAAGGTTTGACAGTTAAATGATTGTATACTTATAATAATATCGTCTACCAGTATAAATGGTGTCGTCTTACGCGTGATTGGCTGACAGTAAACAAAAACGAGGCAGTAAAAAAGGTAGTGACAGGAGTCCTCGAGCATCAGCTGAGCAAAGAATAGTTGTGTAAATGAAGGGGCAGGGAGTCGTTGATGAAGACGAAGGGCTGATGTGGCAGCCGCAGCTAAAAGAGCCTTGTAGTAGAAGCTGGATACGTTTCTAATAAGGAAATCAAGAATAATACTGTTGTAAATGATTGTCAAGTCGGAGCTGTGGCTTACTTACCCAAAGATTGGAATGGGGATTAGATAGAGGAATCCAAAGATGATGGTGACGAGTCTCGTGACCCACTGCCCAAAATCGATTTTCCTCATTTTGATGGTTTGAACTAGATTGGACCATTGGAGGGGTACATTCTGGGAAGGGAGCGTTGAGGAGGGTGGTGCCGGCTTAGGGCCATCACCGGACCCACCACTGCTCCTTGCCTCACCTTCGTTGTCTCCGGCCATGATCCTTATGGAGTCAGTCTCGTACTCGTATAACACAGATCAATCAGACTGCGGAGTAGAGCCTAGTAGATGTGGAGTGAGGACAGGCAGAAACGTCAATTAATACTTTCTCCTACGACTACTTTCTAATGCAGGAATTTAGTTGAAGAAGGTTGAACGGGTGTGACGCGACAGCGGCCAACAGCGACAATGATTTTTTAATCCATTAGAAAACAAACTTGTTTTGACCCTCGTAGCCACGCATGTTCACTTCCCCGTCAATTTCACTCTCATCCAGACAAAAGTTTAGGTCCGTGGTTTGGTGGTGGACTTTATTCCTCCACTCCATTTTTGGGCGCCCAAGTGCTTCTGCATCCACGCTATCGGCATGTCCTTATCTCATGTCTAGGAGAAATTACAAGATTAAAACATTACTATTTAATCCCAATAAAAAGGTAGACAAAACGGTAAAAACTACAGCCGTACAAAAACTGGTAAAAAAGTTATCAAAGAAGGTGCAAACCACCGTGGCTTTCGTACCGAAGCAGATCACTTAAAATTAATCGGAACTAGTCAACGATGAATTGACAGCGAAGAGAAAATTGGGGGACGAGGTTCATTATTGACTGGAGCGGAGATACTGCGTCTCTATTCCCTTATCCTGGCGGCCGTAAAAAATGAAGAATTCGCAGGAATTAAGAGCATTCTTATGCTTTCTTAAAAATTATTCCTCACAGCATCCGTAAACCGGGAAATCAAATAACTTTTCTTCACAGGTATTCACAGAGAGATTTTTGATTCTTTGAGAGGTAATTTTCAGGAATTATATTCTTTTTTTCCCCAATTAAAATGGGGCAGTTGCTAATTTTTGTAGTGGTGCGGCGGTTAATATTGGAAATCCCACTTCACACCCATCTCCACCAGCCCACCCATTCTGTAAAACAAGTTTTGCTCCCTTTCTCTCTCGACTAATTTGAAGAGAGCAGCTGATCTTTCGCCAAATTCCTCAGTTTTTTGCATCTCTCAGGAGAGTTTATTATTGTGGGCAGAGGAGTTTTTCTTTCTTTGTTGTTTTTTCTTTTTCTGTATAATTCTATTGTTTGTCTCTTGGACTGATGGTCCCTGCTTTACAGAAGATGGAATCTTACCTTCTCATGACATTTACAAACTCGTCTTCCTTCCTCACCATCCCATCTTCTTCAACTTTTGTTTGCTCATGAGGTGGGTGGGCTATTTAATTTACTCTGTCATTAATAACCATCAATTAATCTCACCTTCCAGGAGATGGACTCATCGAAAGGAAGAATAATCAGTTTTCTCTAAAAGCAGCTGAGCAGCAGGATATCAAAGCACCGGCCCGTCCAGCGGAGACTCTAGCTCATGGCAGCTTAAACTTCTTCATTTCCAGGAGCATCACATTAATCAGTCAACGGTAAACTTTACCAGTGTCAAAACTAACATTAGCAAAAAGTAAGTCCTGAAATGTTTGGAGCTTCTTGGTATTGTTGACTAGGGTGTATGTAAGAGTAGGCTATATCTGAGATGAGTGAGGCCTTTTCATTCTAACCAAGGGTCTTTTTCTTCCACCATAGAGACCAAACACTTCTACTGCCCGGCGACAATGTTGTAACGGAGGAGGGGTATCGGTTCTCAGAAGCCCTGACACTCTATGCCACCGATCATGACCTCAGAGGTAAAATAAGTCGAGTTATCTGAGTTGAGTGTTTATTTTTCATTTCTCTTTCAGCGAGAGTGTCCACCAGTACAAATGGAGCCAGTTGATCTCCGTGTGCGTACAGATTGCCTTGACTGTCCAGATTTCTTCATCTCTAAGGCAATTTTCCAGGAAGAGATGGAAATATTTAGTTCCTCAGAATCCTCAGACTCATCCTCATCTCATCATCCAAAAACCAAAACAAATAATGGTTCGTCTATTTTTTCCTCAATGATTTATGGATTATGATTTTGCTGTTATTATTCTATAGGAAAGGACCCTCCTAGCTCCGATGAGAACTTCAACTTACACTATTTTAGAGTAAATAATTATAAAGACAAGAAGAGGGAAGAAGAATCAGTCCTGCCGTAAGTAAAAGCGGAAATAATTTCAAAGAAAATTAGGAACTATAAGGAAAATTATAATTTTATTAGTGCTAGCGAGTACGATGATTCTCCTGGACCCTCGATTCCTCAGGATCGTCGCCGCAAGGTTCATCTCTGTGATTTTGAAGGATGTGGTAAAGTCTACACGAAGAGCTCTCATCTCAAAGCTCATAAACGAACTCATACAGGTAGGTATCAAGGCAGAAACGCCTACTTGAGAACCGCTTAACCCGTTTTTTTTCAGGTGAGAAGCCGTATGGTTGTAATTGGGAAGGATGTGGTTGGAAATTTGCTCGTTCAGATGAGCTAACTCGTCACTTTCGTAAGCATACAGGACAAAAACCATTTCAATGTCGCCTGTGTCAACGATCATTTTCACGCTCAGATCATCTCTCACTTCATATGAAGAGACACTGATCCATGACGGATCCATCAAGTAATTACTCCTGGTTTTTTTTAATTTAAAAACTCCAGTCTCTCTCGTTCTCTCACTCGTTTTCAACAATAATTTTGTACTTAAGAGTAATAGAAGAGAATTAAAGAAGGAATGAATGAGTGCCTTGAGGCTAATTTTTGTTCCGGTATGACCACACCCAGTATACCTGAGTCGAGGTCTTAGGAAAAAAGGGTGGAAGGTACTGCATTAGTAGGTTGGAGATAGGGGGGTTGAGGCTTGAGGGAGTCAACAGGTGAGTTCCCAAGAATACAATCAGTTGAGAAAAAACCCAAGAAGAGGAAAGTAGTTCACCTGAAGAATTCATACTAACAACTGCAGTGATAATATTTTTCAAGAACTACATCTTGGATTTCTCCAGTCCAGTGATTCTCATCGGATTTCGGATGTCCAGGGGAGGAATGTGTTCATTATGATGGAGCGACAAGTTTTCTTAGTTCTATTACACTTGATCTTGTTCACTTTGGGCCAGGGAAGCCATGAGAGAAAAGGTAAGAATCAATCAATATTACTAATTAATTGTTGGGATTTAGAATAGTTAACCATGATTTAGAATTTATCCAGATTCTTGGTTCCAATGTGGAGGCTCATTAGCTGTGACTGTGAGCCACGAATTCCTTTGTTCGCATTTTTGATAAGAGAAAGTGAGAGGGGGTTGAAGTTGCTCTACTTTCAACATTAGGATGACCTCCATTCCCCCTCAACCATACCTTAAGCTCTCCCTCTCAAGAGAGTGGACTAATTTTGAGGAAGGTCAAACCCCTCCCTCAATCAATACAGACAGATTTAGACTAGACCCTTGTGGAATTAGTCCTTTAGGATAATATTTCATGCAGGGTATATAAATAGATTTATATACCCTGATTTCATGTACAAAACATAATGAAATCCCTTTTGGATCCTAAAAATGGAGTATTCTTAAATGACGCTTCATGATTTTTCTTTCAGTTGTTCTTATAAATTCTGATCATGGGCGTAGTCCTTCTTTTGAAGAATCAATCGAAGGAGACAGAAGGAAAAATAGTAAGGAACACCCGTCATCCGCAACTACTGAAGAGACGGAATATGTCTACGAATACTACGATGAGCCGGATTACCAGCAGTACCCGCCGAGGCCATCGCGACCACCACCTCAAATCCAACTCCATCAACAAATTCTTCAGAGTCTGGAAGGAAGGAGTGTAAACTCCCCCAATACTCCACCCCGAGCCAACAATATTGTTTTGGGAAAGACGCGAGAGAGATTTGTACAAACCTCATCAACCCAGTTACCTCCAATAATACCCGCTCAAGTATCAAGGTAAGCTCTCAAATCAGTTCTAAGATCAAAATAAAAATTAAATGAGACTCGAATTAATTTTTTCTTAAGATTTCAATTAGCCAAGGACGTCCTTTCATCACCGGAAAGTTCACAGAAAGATCAAGAAGAGTATGAGTACGTTTACGAAGATGAACAGGAAACGCCCCCTCAGACTCAAACAAAGGTTAGCGTATCTGTATCAGCAGCATCTTCCACGCCATCCCCAACGAACCCCCTTGTGTCACCTGAGACAGGGATAGTCATTTCAGTGGCTACAACTAAGAGCGTAAGCAGGAGTCTCAATCCAACGACTCCACAGCCAACAACATCCAGCCAACCATCCGTGACAGAACAAGTACCAAAAGAAACCTCCACAGTATCTCCGGCTACTAAACCAACAAGCTCGAGCCCACCGTCCTCGAGCACAGCTGGAGCTGGAAGCGATGGAATTAAATTTGAAGATGTTTCTCCATTCCTCCCCCCAGATTACACAAATAAATCCCCAAACAAATCTCCACCAATTGAGAAGCTCATACCCAAATTAGTATTTAAGGAAATAAGTAGTCAGTTCCTGCCGAAGGACTACGTAATGTCAACCACATCACCCAGCACTACCACAACAACAGCTCCCACAACTACCACTACAGTCTCTACTACCAGTTCTTCGACAACGCCTAGCCCTTCGACGTCAAGTCAGGCCCCCAAGAATCCGCTAGAAGAATTAATGAGTAAAATCCGTTTTGAGGACGACATATCTGCCCTGCTTCCGCCTGGCTACAAACCTGTTGAGGTGTCTTCTTCCTCCCCTCCGCCTACTTCTTCCCAAGCCCCGCCCAGCTCGTCCGAACCACCATCGCCTCCTTCCACGTCTTCCATTCCAAAAGTCGTATTTCCTACAAGAATTGGTGGGGTAAAGCCACAACGACCCACAACCTCAGAAGCGCCGAAACCAGATACTCCAGCACCACCAAAGGTCACTTTGAAATCAGGATGGCCAACAAGGTAATACTAAAGAGTCTGAAACCTAGTTTTTGTTGGTTTTATTCTAACTTCCAATTTTTCTTTTAATTTTTTTTTTAAATTTATAATTGCAGGAAAACTACTGAATTTGAAGGGTGGCCAACCTCGTCCACCCGTCGCCCGGACCCAACTACCACTACTACCCCTTCTCCCCCAAGCTCAACCACAACTGCCTCTACTACAACGACCACCACAACTGAAGCCCCTCCCCCAAAACAAAGCCCCGTATCGTTCTGTGAACCCACTTCCGTTTGTAAAATGGAAGCAACAGTGAGACTCGTTGGCGGGGTACGCTGGAAACCCGAATATGCAGATATAAATACAGAGGACTGGAAACATCTTCAATCCACTGTCAAAAGAGAGGTAAAGTAGAGATCAGTATTCCGGAATGAAGTAGAGGCTGATTGTCATGTCTCGTTTCAGCTCGATGGAACCTATCGCTCAAGTGCCCTTGCCCCATACTACCGATCAGTTGAAATAGAAGCATTCAAGTAAGTATAAAAAACATTTTCCTAAATTTCTACAGATTTGAGATTCGGTTTGTTATTCTTGTTGCTTTTTTCTCAGCGAGGGCAGTGTACTCGTCGATTATTTTCTGTTCTTGGAGAATGTGGATCGGGAAATAAGTTCAGAACAAGTGCGATCACTTTTCCATGCTAATCTTCTCCAGGGGGAAAGTGAAGAGAGGCTAAGACTAGGAAGATATGCAATTGACCCAAGATTCACTGATTTCAAAGGTAGGACTAATCGAAGACATTTTACGGAATTCAGTTTAATATTAATTAGTTTTTTCTGTCCTTCAGTTCGGAGCATTGAGGTTGAGGGCGTCACTGGTGAACTAGAGGAGAGTCTGATTCCACAGTGGGGAATCGCTGTCATTGTCATCGGCCTCGCATCTCTTCTGTTCGTATTCATTTTCGCAGTTACTCTCGTAAGCCAATTCATCCAAATCCCCCCTCCCTTACAATAACTGTTCAAAATTACTATTTCCTTCTACATTAATTTTAAAGATGGTGAGCAGACAGAGGAAAGGAAGTGGTGGCGGTGGGAAGAAAAATGGAGTTTCACTTACACAGGAAATGCTGACTGAGTTTAATAAGCAACGGAATGGGGGAGGAGAACTCGGAAGAGTGGATCCCTACGGAGGCGGGATTCAGGATGAATGGGGTGATAGGATAAACTACGAATCTAGCAGGCGTTCCCATCCGAAAGCTGGAGGGGCCTACAATATTTACGACAGCTGGAAAACGGAATGGAATGGGTACGCAGGAGGTGGGAATTCAACTACTTCGAGAAGACGAGCAGACTATGATACAAACTTCTAAAACTTTAACCACCACCACCTCCTCGTCTTCTCTCCTCCTCTCTAGTCATCATCTTCAAAATATCTCTCTGAAGGAATACTCAAAGGGACAATCCATTTTATATTTTAACGAATAGAAATAATAAGAATAAAAAAAGATTCTGTACTTTGCAGATGTAGGCTGCCAATCAATCCCGTCTACTAATCTAATTAAGTGAGTTATTTCTGTCTGAGTTCAGCTTGTCCTTCAGTTCGTATTACTCGAAGGGATGAGGCCAAGACCTGACAAAATTCCCTCAGGTTCCAACTCTAAAAAATCCCAATAAACGGTTCAGGGCTAAGAAATAATGTTAACTCAGAAAAAGAGAGTAGAGTATACTTACGAGGCATTTCTTCCTCTCCAGTATTCGTCTTGTCTTGAAAACTTGCACTTTTTTTCGGACACTCTACCAGCATATGGCTCACTGAACAAAATATGCAACATTATACTTGGATTGCAAAGAGAGTCAGCATGAGCTAATCTTCTTACTCATTGTATCAGGATTTGTGGAGCTGAATCCGCATCCTCGGCATTTGATAGGTTGAGCAAGCGCGCAGCTTTTTGTCCTGATGGATGCTATGCGTTTTGTTGGTTGACCGAGCGGATGAGCATTCCTGTTGTGCGTCAACATACTCAGTTCACATGAAGTGCCGAATTTGCACTTACTACAGCTGAAACACCCGCTAGTCATCAAATAAAAAATAATGAAAATTAAACTAAGCACAGTCATCCGAGAAGTCAAGGTCTTCAATTAGCCTTACGTGAAATGGAGTGGTGTGAGAAGGTCTTGATGGCATTCAACACACCTGTAGACCTCATCTGGATCCTCCCCTGTGCTAGCATAGAATTTAGTATTTTGAATCCAAAGTGCTTTTCCGCCGTCTAACTTGGCCACATGGACACCTTTGGGTTTTGGTGTCCTTCCCTGATTGCTCAGTTTTTGTTTTTTGGATGGTGGAGGAAGAGTAAATTTCTGCTTGGCTCCCCGTGGTGGGGTGGGCATGAGAAGCTCCCTTTCAATTGAAGACAAATTTTTGTGGTTCACATCATTTGGTGCTTCTTCATGACTTCCTGATGCAATGTGAGCTCGAAAATCCATGTCAGATCCAAATGTTAAAATACATTGAGAACACTTCTTCCCTTTTTTATCAAAATGCGTCTGAAGATGGACTACAATATACTTCAAGTCAGCTAGACTTCGAGCATTCAACACTTTGAGACAAATTGGGCAGAGAACAACATCGGCAGCACCGTGTTCCTAAAGAAAGAAAATCGTATAATCCAGTTTAGCTCTTCGAAAATCGTCCTTGATGTACCTTTCCAAAATGCTCGACCAGCTCTACATGTCTTGAATTCCTGTAGCCACAGCATTCACATCTGTAAGGCATTTCAGTCTTTTCGTGCGTCTGCCACATATGAAGTACGAGATTAGTTTTGCACGAGAATCCTTCGAGGCAAATGTAGCATGGAAAGAGCTCTTCGGCCTGACGATGATATTGCTCAAGGTGAATGGAGTAGGCAGAAGGTGAGCTGTTCTCACGGAGACAGAATTCACAGACGCAACCGAGCGCTGACAGTCTTCCCAGAGATTTAACGTGCATTGAAATATGTCGCACAACCTCCAGATTTGATGAAAATCCTTTGGAACAGAGTGGGCACTACAGACATATAGATTCAATGAACACCAATTTTAATAAAACAAAAAATTGTTTTTATTACTTTGAGAGTTGTCGGGAATGTTCCAGTGGTAGCTTTGTTTCCTGGTTCAGTTTCTGAGTAGTAGTACTTACACAAGTCGATGAGCTGAGTCCGATTCGATGCAATGCAACTGGAATAATACTGCTTCCACTGATCCCTCTCATTTGCCTCTGCTTTTCTCTTTCGGTCTTCTGACACGACTGCAGTTACCTGCTTAACCACTTTCTTATCCTTTCTGAAGCTTTGTTGGGATGATGAATAAGCGCTATTAGTTGACTCTCTGTATGCTGCTGCGTAGGATTCTAATGATCCGCCCACCCCACGAATGGAATCAGGCAGCATGTCAATTCCTGTAGGAAACTTGGTGTAGGACCAGTCGGCAAAGGGATTGAGTGATATTTTGTTTAATCGACAAATTAGGGTTTCATCTGAAAATACAAAATATTCATTGAGGAAAAAGTACGTACGTAGGAATAAGTAGAAATTAATTTTGAATTTACCCATTTCCCATTTTGTCATCTGAACAAGATGCTGGACCATATTATCAAAAGAAGAAGCGGAAGTAGATCCCCAGATCTCTCTCCAACACAATTCATCTAGAAACTGTTGAATAAGACTTTTGCTCAGCACACACAGTGTAGTCTGATAAAAATTGAAACAAATCAAAACTGAAATATTATTACGTATTGGATGAATGCGGAACTTACTTGGAACATTTTCGGCACGACGAGCTTCAGATAGTTCATGACATTTGCATTTCCAGCTGAAGGCGGAGTAGTAGACGAATAGGGAGCTGCGTTAGATTGAATAACCGATTTAAACCCCATGTCCAGCAAGCAGTTCTAATCAGAAGAATATGATTATGACTGATTTTGAACTATTACTCATGAGTTATCCTTTACTTTCTCAATTGAGCTGTCAATAAGAAGAGTTGAGTCAAGGTGAACCCATTGTTTCAGTGGGCACACGATTTGCTGGATCCTTCCTTGGGCTGTTGCGGCTTCTGGAGTTCCGTTTGGATTTATAACTTTCAGCCGCATGATTTTAGCAGCAGGATCAAACACGCCAAGGATTTCCACCTTGACCGGAGCTTGATTTGGCGGGGTTTGATTCATTGCTGTGCCAAGCGTTATAATTCCGACCTCGACAGCCTTCGTATACCCTCCCAATGTAGGAGCAAATTCATGAAGAGCTGCCACACAGGCACTCCGGAGCAAAGTATTGAAATTCTTCAGATAGTAACTGCTCACCTAAGTGAGCAATCACAAAGAAGAAAAAAATCAATATTCTAAAAAATTCCTTGATTTCACTCAATCGTTATGAACTTACTTTAACCCACTGCAGAACATTTTGAGCCGTTGTTTGACACGCCCAATGATAGATTAACTTAAGAATGGTAGCAGGAGTATATACAGCAGATTCAAAAATTGATCCGGTGAAAACGGAAAGTTGTTTATCCGGACAACACTCCGCAATCCAAACATACCCACCACTGAACGGCTGCTTGGACCCGTCTGAATACATGCCCAATTTATATTCCATGCGGTGTTTGGGGCACTGATGCTTGAGGCGAAGGAGTCCTTGTTGCATCAACCATTCTGTTAGCTTTTGGGACGTGAGTAATAAAATGGCTTTGACTCGTGCGTCTTCATATGAAATCCAGAATCAGCATAAAGGCAACAGACAGTTCAGGCTTTCCTTCAATATGCTTACCTAATTCAGCTCTGGCAGTGTTAAGTGCCTGTCTTGCTGTCTTTTCATGAAGATACGGCTTGACGGTGACGATGAGAGACGGATAGGTTCGGTTGTTATTTGAATCCTTCTCTCCCATCTGTCCGTCAATAGTATTCGTTGTTTCCACCACCGGAGCTGACGATACTGCTGTTTTCTGACCTGAAAGAGCCCATGACATGGCCGAACAGGATTTACAGTTTTAAGTGGTGGTGGTACCTTACCTGTTGCTGGGCGTGGCGAAGGTCCTCGAGGAGTAGAAAACGTTGGCTTTGTGGATGCAATGATTCGTGCCCTTCCCCGAACTAGATTAGAGCTGTTTTGTGTGGGATTCGCCACAGAAGCACGTATTTGCTTGCTCTGACCAGCAGTAGGAGGTGGTGGGGTTTGTGGTCGTACACTAACTCTAACTCGCCGATCGTTAGCTGGTGGAGCGACCAAACTCCCTACCATTGTACTGGACCTTCCAGCAGAAGGCATGTTTACCGTACCACCATCTAAAAAAAAGAAACACATTGCTCTCAAAGTATTTGAAAATTGTGCATGTGACCGACCTTGTGACTGAGACATGACGAGGAGTCCTGTCTGGCTATCATACATAAACGGTTGCATATTCAGCATTTGTCCGTTTGCGAGCCTAACATGACTGAATGATCCACTTGACATACTCACGACGGGCCGTGTAAGAGAGTTGCCTACAAGAATAATAGCGCATAAATCAGAAAAACTGGTAAATTAAAGAACAGCCGCTATATTCTTGTTCTTTCTCGCACCTGTAGCAGGTAGTCCAGGACGCACTGACCCTAGCAGCCCGTTCGCTGTGATTTGGACAGATGGAAGACCTAAGTTTTGATTATTCATGTTACGTTTTGGTTGTAGAATACTGACAGGGGGCCTATCTCCAGAGAATGCGGTAGAGGGTTGGGATGGAATGGGTCGGACTAAGTTTACGGACGAGATGTTGACATTGGGTTGTCCTGTTTGTCCGTTCTTTCCTCTGTTTGCACGAATATTAGCCACTTGTGCTCGTTTCCCCATGACGGTAACACCATCTTTATTTGAAACCAGGTTGCCTGCAATACTCCACCGCTTCATCATCTTGGTTGCCTCTCTGTAGGCCTGGAGCTCTTTCTAAATGTAAATTACATTGCATTTCGTGAATCCTGAGGTACACTTAACTAGCTTACCATGGTTTTGGCATTTTGTGAGGAACAAATTTGCTCGTCGACACACTCCATAATGAGATCGCTAGGAATGAGGGAAGGGGAGGCGGCTCTCTCATCCATTATCATCAAATCATCATCCTGGTCCTGGAACTCATCATCATCCATAGGCGGAAGTACGTCCTTAGGATCCAGAGTCTGGGTAAATGTAATTGGCTCTGAGGTTTCATCGGAGTCTGATTCCGAAGATGAGTCGATGGTAATGACCGAATCTTCTGGTTTAAGATGAGATTCTCCATTTTGAGTCTTATTCTTGCCGCTATCATCTGTTCGTCCACCCTCTGACGCTGAGGAGTCTGAATCTAGAGTGTCATCGAGCAAGACAACCGGGGGTGAGTCTTTCTCCTCGTTCGTAGCACTTTTACTTTCATTGATGACGGGTGCTCCGGTGTCATCCATTTCCTCTTTGCGTTCAGCAGGTAAATCAAACTCTCTATCTCCAATGGACTCCTCGGCATTGCTATTCTCCAGCTCTTCTTTCTCTAAGACCAACTCCTCAATTTTGTTTCCTGAATCTTTAGCTTCACTGTCCTTAGAATCAATGATGCCATTTGAATCAACGATTTCTTTCGTCAACTCCCCATTTCTCAGCATATCAGTGTCCTCATCCTGCTTATCTTCCGGAGCAGTAGCAAGGCTGTTTTCCGAAGGGGTGGCTGTATTTGTTACTACCGGTTCCGGTAGTTTGACGTCGACCAAATCATGACTCTCTTGTTCTACTGTTCCATCGGTGCCAGTTTCGATAGCCTCCGCATTCATTTCAGCGTGGACTGCTTCCATTCGAACTGAAATTAATTGACACTAATCAAATCCCATAACAAATGATAATGGTCTTTCACATTTAGAAACTCAAAAAATAGACTGAACAACCAACCAACAATGCAATGTATCCAGCAACAAGAGTACTAAACTAAATAGACTCCGAGCTTGAGCTCTCTCTTCCTGGAACTGCGGGGCGCCGGCGGAAAAACGCAAGCTGTGAACGCACCCTTTTTGAAAAAGCTTTTGTGTGAGATCTCGTTTCAACTTGTCTGCGTATAGTAGAAGATTAGCGATTCAGGTCGCGGCGCGGCGCCTCATCCACTACGCGCTTACTTTTTGGCGCTAACGCTTATTTCTGATTCATTAGTTTAATTACTTTTAATTTAATTTAATTTATTATTAATTTATTATTAATATCATCAAGTCGGAATACGTTGAATAGTCGAGTATTAATAACCCACAGGTGGGCCTTACATTAATACTCCTTATCCTTATGTTAGTAAATACGTGAACTTGTCGCTATCGTTGATGCAGTGAACTAGACACATTTTAGCAATAGATTAAAAATAAACTTACGCTAAGCTTAAGAGAAAGACAGCACTTTAGAATGCTGTCGTCGTTTGTCATAATTACATCCAGTAAATTAGGCCCTCTGGTAGGTTCATACACTGCTGTAATCCTTATCTAGCCAACGAATTAGAAGCTTTTCTTATCGTAACCTTCCCATAATTAATTAATTTTAAAGTCCCCAGTACGTAAAAAAGTATTCCTGTCGTAAGCAAATGAGAAAGGTGAGCCTCGAGGTTGTTAACCTCCCGATAAAGCGTGTTGAGGCGATTCCTCAGTATCAAATGGTTGACGCTATCGCGACGTTAATCAATCATACGGTATACCGTATGATTGATAGCGGCCACCCGCTCACAACCACACAAACCCGTGTCGCCCACTCACTTTTTTGATCGCCCTCCCTGGCGGAAGTGAAAAGTGGGAAGAGGCAGAGTGAGACTGAGCGACGTACAAAAGAAAGG
>JABASM010000661.1:0-20116 GCA_019776545.1 Brachystomella parvula
TCCGCGTACAAGACCTACTCGGTCTTATGTAGAGGTCCGTATACAAGACCGCCTCCTTATAAGACCTGAAATGCTGGGCTCCCGATGGGGTGTCTTATAGAAAGGGAATACTGTACGTAATTTTGAAAAAGTGAAGTTTCTACGGTACACTATTTGTGTGGACACACTATAGTTCTGGAAACCAAGTTACTTTATTTCCCTATTCCGATATTACGTAAACCCGTGTTTGCACGGTTTTGTTTACTATGCCAATTTGGAGATAATGTAATGTCGGAAAATTCTTCAGACTTATGGGTAAAAGGGTGACACATTGACCCTCCGTAGAATAATTGCTTTCAGTGATGGTTGTTTTTCATCATATGTGATTTGCCGCTGAAGCTGTAGGAGCACGCTGTAGGAACGAGTTTTAGCCTAGCTGCAGCGTGTTCTTTGGCGGCAAAGCACATATGATTTTTCGTGTCAGCGTGACATAAGCTTTCTAGGGATAGCTCACAAGCTCTAAAACCGATGTTGACCTCTGGTGACCTCTATGGAGTCAAAGATTTTTAAAGCGTCAACTCAAAAGTAATATTCTAAACTATAATCTTGGAAAATTTGAGGAACATTAGATGAATTTAAAGCCGATGTTAGCAAGCGTGAGGTTTGCAATGTTACTGCGGCGGCTTCCTTTTAACCCTATGCGCGCCTGCCGTCTCTGTTTTCGGCCCACCTGAAACAGTCATGTGTGAAATGTCAAATTTCCCGTTGCCAGCTCCCTGTAACCCGGGAGCTAAGAAGTGCGTGTTGGTGATTTTACCCTCAAGCTGTTTATAATAGCTAGAGGGTCATGGAACCATTGAGCCCGAAACCTCCGTCCGTCCGTCATGCTATAATGCCAATTAAAGAATGTCCGGTTAATAAGGAAACACTTTTATTAGGCCGAATTACTCCGACAAGAGTAAATTTTTCGGGGTAAAATTTTTACCAAGTTTTTACGCATGTTCCATAGATTATTATTTCGGGGTAAAATTTTTACCAAGTTTTTACGCATGTTCCATAAATTATTTAAAAAAAAAGTTCATGACGATTGGTTTACCCAGTAAAAAATGGCGGCCTGAAAGGTGAAGGAGGTCTAATATTAAGAATTGCAGCTAAAAAAAAGGGTTGGCCAACCTTTAGAATTTTTTTCAGTTTTCTCTATTTAAATTTCATTCAGTCTATATCTTGTACTATTAGGTGATGCATTTTTCATTTAAAAAGATCTACCAGGACACGACGCAAACCCTTGCATCCAATTCCACAGAGAAAATGGTAAGCGTGGTCTTTCCCCTCTCGTTTCTTTCTTCCTTCTTTCCTGACGTCCCTGGAAATATTCTTCTATATTTTAATGAAACCTTGCTCACTCGCTGCTACAACTGGTTAAGCTGAGCAAGCTGTTTTGCCTGCAGACCGAAATTGTTCAATGCAGCTTGCCATTGGGACGTTGGGAGGACTCCTGCATTCTTGAAGAAGGAGAAGGGAAAGGAAACAGTGGATCAGGCTTACCACCTTCTCCGTGGAACAGGGTACAAGGGTTTGCATCGTATCCTGACAGATCTATCCAACTGTAAAATGTGTTACCTAATTGTGCAAAGTGATAGCTTCATGAAATTCCACTGGAAAAAACTGAAAAAAATGCTAAAGCTTGGCCACCCTTTTTTTAAAGCTGCAATTCTTAATATTGGACCTCCTTCACCTTTCTGACCGCCATTTTTTACTGGGTGAACCAATCGCCATGAACTTTTTTTAAAAATAATCTATGGAACATGTGTAAAAACTTGGTGAAAATTTCACCCCGAAAAATTCACTCTTGTCGGAGCAATTCGGCCTAATAAAAGTATTTCCTTATTAACCGGACATTCAGTTGCAACCAATCAGAAGCCTTTCGACCAGTCTGATTTTTAATTTACAGGAGGCGAGGAAATGGGTCATTGCTACACATCAGCAAATAGTTTCTTACGACTGGATACCTGAGTGGCTTGGAGAGCCACTTGAAGAGTACCACGGCTACAACCCTGCCCTTGATCCGCAAATTGAGCAATTTTTTCAAACAGCGGCAATGAGATTCGGGCATACCTTGGTGACGCCAGCAGCATATATGAGGGATTACGCATGCGGAGAATGCAAGCGAGTTAGCTTCTACGGGTTGAACAAAAAGAAGCCTTTCAAGCAACCTCGTGTCTTTTCTTCGAATCACACCGTTCGAACCTGTAATATTTTCTGGAGGCCTAAAGTAAGGACTAATGGAAAGCAGCGTTTTCAGAGTCCAGGAATAAATTGTACTGATACTTTTAGGAACCAATGCTGATGGAATACAATCACTGCACGCGAGAAAACGAAACAAGAAAATTTGCTGACGTGGATTTGCTCCTCATGGGCATGGCCTCTCAGCGTTCTGAGCGGGAGGATAACATGATTGTTGAAGACCTGCGAGGCAATGTCTTTGGTCCTTTGGAATTTTCAAGGCGGGATCTGATGGCTGTCAATATTCAGAGAGGACGAGATCACGGGACCCCTGACTACAACACAGCTCGAGCAGCCTTTGGACTTCCTCGTATTTACAGTGTCGACGAATATTTTAGGCATACAGATTCTGCGACCCCGCGAGAAATTGTGCAAACAATGGAAGATATTCACATGCCGGATGCAAAAATTTGTCACAAAGACCGGAATTCTGAAGAGTGTAAGGCAGAGCATAAAAAAGCTTGGGATAATATCGACGTTTGGGCAGGGGGTATTCTAGAAACTTCCGATAGGCCTGGGCCCCTTTTCCGAGCCATTATAAAGGATCAGTTCACGCGAGTACGAGATGCTGACAGATTCTGGTTTGAAAATCGAAACTGGAAAATTCCGTAAGACCTCGACCATCTTATGCTCCTTTCGAAGGAAAATTTATATTTTAAGCGGTATAAATTAGGCGTTTCAGCGAGAGCCAAATTCAGCGAATCAAAACCTTGGAAATTTATGACATGGTAGTTTCTGTGACTCGAATGCTTGAAGAAGACTTGCAGTCTAACCCTTTCAGAGTGCCAGTGGAGGGCTTACAGGAGGACAGAGGTATGAAAAACTTTAATCCAATCCCTAAACATGACTCGATGAAAAAATTTTCGGAACAGTGTTTCTAGACAAATGTGTGGAGCGCTCAAAACCTAATGCTTGGATTGGAAGTGCATGCTGGAAGCAGCACTACAACAAAAATGGAGAGCCTATCGGAAATAACATCACCTCTGTCTGTTACCATTTTCCACAGGTAAATTCAGGGAAAGATTTATAAATTATAAAAAACATTAGTAGTATTAACAGAAAGTTTAATTTCCAGCTGCAATCAGACCACAATCCAGTGGAAAAATGCGTTGACGTTAGCCACTATGATTATTTCCATGGATCTGAAGTGTCATATATTTTTACATTCATTACTCTTGGAGTGGTTGTACTTGGTGTGAACGCTAATTTTATTCCTATAACCCCATTCCTTTATTTTTTTTCTTAAATCAGGAATCGCGGCCTTAGTTCCCATGATAGTTGCGCTGCGGCAGAGAAGAAAGGTGGCTGACCTCACGCAAACAGAGCTGAGACGCTCATTTCATATTTCCGGCAGGGGTGGTACCCCTTATGCTGGTAGGAAAAAACATTTTGTACATAATTCACTGTTTTTAGAATTTTTTTTTTAATTTTTAAAATTTACAGCACGTGAATGGATAAGTTACAGAGAAGGGACGCGGTCTGTTGCCTTGCTACTTTCCAAAAAAAATTCCTTGGAGGTTTATAGCCATAAGAATGAGCTTCTTCGAAGCTTGGACTTTTCTTCTAAGAAAAGCATTGACATTGTTGTTATATCTGACGGCTTGCACTTAATACTGAAGAACCCGACTGAGTACGACTGCGTCCTGGAGTTCGATGGCCAACTAATTCGTAATGCTTTCCTCGACACTCTACGAGAACAGTAAGTTAGCAAATACCATCAAAGTTAAAAAATTGGGCTGATTTTACTCAAATTATTCCTAGACTCGGAAGCGTCCTTGAAATTAATGAGCATCATTCAGCTTTAAAACCAGCTCTAGCCGTTGCAATTACGAAGCATGATCGGCTCAGACGACTTGAAAAGTTTTTCCGAGTTGTCTTTGCCCAAGCTTTTAATATTGACAAGCCAAGTGGAAGCAAGAATTTACTGGATCCAAAAACAATTCGTGAAGTAATCAACACGGAGATTACTAAAGTCGAGTTTGCAGATGCATTAGGCATGAATACAAAATCACAATTCGTGGAGAAGGTATGTAAAACTTTTAGTTGGAAGCGCTTGGTTATGGGACACTAATTTACTGGCTTCACTAGATGTTTGATATGGTGGATCGTGACCGAAACGGGTACATCAGCTTCCGTGAGTTCTTGGACATGCTCGTAGTTTTTGCAAAGGGAACAGCAGAAGACAAGGCACAGTTAATGTTCGACATGTACGACATCGACAGATCCGGAAAACTTTCAACCCAGGAGTTTACGCTTATGATCCGATCCATGATTGAAGCTGCCAATGCGGATGTTAGTAATGAAGATGTGACAGACTTAGTAAAATCCATGCTGGACAGTGCAGGAAGACAAGTAAGGGCCGAGCTCTTAAAGAATTAATTAAAGAATGGTTTTAACTTAAGAAATTTGTTTTCAGTCCCATATAACACTAGCCGATTTCCAGCAAATATTAGGACGCTACAAAGATACGCTCGGCTACGCCCAATTAAATTTCCGTGGAGTAAATGTACCAGAGACCCAGATGGGCTCTGGAAGGAAATCTCTTCATGAATCCGCAAGAGCAGCCGTCATTAGTGTTTATGGAGGGTAAACTTTACCCATTGGTGGAGAAAATTAATTAGCTGTAAATTTGTTTAACAATTTAGGCAAGAAGTAGGAGAAAGCTCAACGGAAGGGAGCGTCAGGCTCCAGGCTGAAGAAAAAGACGCCAACATTTTGTCGCCCAACACTCCGCAGAAAAATCGCATTACAACTTGGTTTGAATTGTACAGGCTTCAAATATTCTGGACGCTTCTGTACATTATGATCACCCTGGCTATTTTTGCTGAAAGAGCTTATTGTGAGTAAAGTCAACTATAATTTCATCTTTTTCAATATTTTATTCACTCTTAGATTATTCGGTGGAGAGAGAACACGGGGGGCTACGCCATATTGCCGGATACGGGGTTACTGTGACGAGAGGAGCGGCGTCTGTAATGATGTTTTGCTACGCCACGCTACTTCTGACCATGTGTCGGAACACAGTTACTAATCTCCGGGAAACATTTCTCCATCGCTTCATTCCATTCGATAGTTTCGTGTCATTCCACAAATACATCGCTTATATTGCCCTCCTATTCACGGTAATTCATATCGTTGGTCATGCCGTAAACTTCTACCACATTTCTACACAGACAGCATGTGAGTCAAGCAGGGATTCCCCAAGAAAAAAAAAAAAATATCCATGTTTTTTGTTTCTAGCGGATTTGTCGTGCCTATTCAGCGAGTACTACAGATCGTAAGAGATCAAAATCATTCTCAAACTGATGACTGAAAACAACAAAACTAATTTTTTTTTAAATCTAGGACGCATATTTTACCGAAATTCCATTACTGGTGTTTCCAGACGATAACAGGAATAACAGGAATCCTGCTCGTAATTCACGCGGCTCTAATTTTCATATTTGCAACAGCGTATGCTCGTACATACGTTTTTAGAATGTTCTGGATTACTCATAACACTTATCCGGCGCAAGTGCAATTAATCCGACTAAATTCTGAAAATCTGAAATGTAAAAAACACTTGTCCATTTATTTCAGATTTTACGTTCTGCTAATTCTTCACGGGTCAGGGCGATTGGTCCAAGAACCACTTTTCCAAAACTTTCTCCTGGGGCCCTTGGTGCTTTTCATTTTAGATCGACTGGTAAAAGCATTCAAACTCAAGCTTTTTAAGAATCAAGCTAAAGTAAATGAACTTTCAGATTACAACGAGCCGGAAAAAAGTTGAAATTCCAGTCATGCGAGCGGAACTTCTGCCTTCCAGTATAGCAACATTCTGCTAATTTTGAAAGCTCGATTAACTGGAATCTTGATTAATCTAGATGTGACCAAACTGGAATTCGCGAGACCAACGGGATTCGAGTTCAAATCTGGACAGTGGGTTAGGATAGCTTGTCTTGCCCTGAATAATGACGAGTATCATCCATTTACGCTTTCGTCAGCACCACACGAGGCTTCACTTACACTCCACAGTACTGTTTCCTGCTTCCTAAAATTTTCCAACTTTACGCTGAAGCTTGAATTTCTATTTTTCAGTTCGGGCTGTTGGTCCGTTTACTACCAACATTAGACAAATCTATGAAAGGTGAGGCGTCAAATCTAAAGCGAAGTAATCCGAAGTAGAAATTATACGTTTTTCTAGGGGTCTGCCCAAGCTGTATTTGGATGGGCCTTATGGAGAAGGACATCAGGACTGGTGGAGGTATGAGGTGTCCGTCCTTGTGGGTGGAGGAATAGGTATGCCAACTTTTTACTCTGAATTTAAATATTTCTAATAATCCAAATACCATTCCAGGAGTGACGCCATTCGCATCTATACTCAAAGGTATTCAATTCTAAAGGCAAATTACTTTGATTCCAAAAAATTTCTTCCTAGACGTCGCTGCAAATGCAAATCCAAGAAATTGTAAGAAGATATACTTCCTCTGGGTAACGAAGACGCAAAAACAGTTTGAATGGATGGTAGATATCATCAGGTAAAACATGAAATTCTGAATAAAACGAAACCGTAAAGCTTTGATTTTTTAGGGAAGTTGAAAAGCACAAAATAATTTCTGTGCATATTTTCGTGACGGAGATATACGACAAATTCGATCTGAGAACAGTTCTGTTGGTATGCATTGCTTGTAAGAATCTTTGCCTTCCCTAATGAATATTTTTTATCGCAGTACATCTGTGAACGCCATTTTCAAAAAGTCAACAACAAATCTCTGTTTACTGGTCTACGAGCTGTATCCCATTTTGGGCGGCCTAATTTCCTGACATTTCTTCGATCGCTGAGGATGATTCATCCAAACGTAAGAAAAAATACTGCAACTTGAAAATTCGTAAAGTAATATGGTTAACCTTCAAATACACTCCGAAATCTTCAGGTCCTCAAATTCGGCGTGTTCAGCTGCGGTCCGTTGCCGATGACAAAAAAAGTGGACGAGGCCTGTTCATCCTGTAATAATGACATTGACAATCGTGGCGCAATTTTTCAGCATCATTTTGAGAATTTTTAAATCCTTCCAAACAAATTCATAAATCTTCAAACTTACTTTACATTTATTTACCATGTATTCCGTCTATATTCAATTAGGAAACCACTCCGACTGTTTTAAAATTATGGTGCCCTGACAGATTACTATTTTTTCGTCCCTCTGCTAGGAAGTAATATCGAGCTGGCAATTATTCATTATTTTCCATTATCAGATTGGCAGAAAGAGTTAGGAGGGGGAAATGTTTCAGTATTCCGCGTATGTCATGAATTAAAAAATCAAAGTCATAATCTAAGTCATCACGGGTATTGAAACCGTGCTGTTATCCTCTTTGCCCCTCCTGAGATGCTCTGCCCTTATTTCTTCTTCTTTGATATATTGAATCCATGTATTGGCATGTATGGTGGTACTGGCTCATCGGCTGGTGGTTTGACGTATCTTCGTGAGGGTGAAGTTAAGGGATTAGAACTGGACTGTGCCACGGAGCTTGGTTGAGGTGGAAGCGGTTTTGGAACCGCTCTGAACTGAACCGGGTCATCAGTATCTTGAGATCTTGACTTTTCTGGGATTTTCGGTGGGGAAGAAAACTCGCTCCTACGAACCGGGTGAGAGGCATGTCGGTGGACTGGTGCCCTTGGTTCATTGGGCCATGAGACCGGTAGACCGGTTGGACTGCTTTCGAGATTCGTTAGTTGAGACGGACTGCCCTGATCATCGTCAGTGAGTTTAGCACCACTAGCTGTTTCTGCTTTTAGCTTGGCTCGTTCCTTTGCTCTCTTGATTTTTGCTTTTTCCTAAACAAGAAGATATTTTTTATTGAAAATACTTGCCAGTGAAACTACCTTTCCATGGTAGATGTTATCTCACCTTGACGTAAAGCATTTTAGCAAGTTCTCGATCCTGTGCTTCAACTGCAAGTTGCTTATCACGTTCTAGCTGCTCCATTTCTTCCTGGAGCTTCCTAGCCAGCTTCTGTTCATCAGAAAAATAAAATAAAAAATAACAATAAAAATATGCAGTAAAACTAGAATATTTAAAGTTGCTAAAATACAAAGCACTACACCCGTATGACACTGCATCAATCAGTTATTGTCAAGTGAATATCTAGTCATGATTTACAATATTAACATGCACTAAGATGCACACCAGACAGTCACCAATGACATTGGTAGTACTGGAGCTGAAAAGACAGGCAAGAAGAGTACTGGTAGACCCTCACCTCATCACGCTCTTCCTGTAATCGCTTCAATTCATCAAGGCTTAATCCACTTATGGTGAAACCCTCTGCCGCAGCACCGGTAGCCTCACTCTCATCAACATTACTTTTGTCAAGGATATCAAAGTCAGAGTCTTCCAAAGCATTACCAGCCACAGCCCCGTCAGTCCCCTTAGTTCCCTTTTTCTCAGCCTGAGTCAACAACCTTGCTATACGAGAATCTTCTTCTGCCCTGAAAAATCAGAATACCAAAGTTCAGGAAACCTATTGTCACAGTTTAGGACAGTCTTACTGTTGCTGGAGTTGACCGAGTTGCTTGAACCGTTCAGCCAACGCTATGCGTTCTTCTCGTTCCTGTTCTTCCTTTGCTCTAGGAGCATCTTCCCTCACAATAGCATTCCTCGTTCGATTACCACTGTAATGCTGTGTAACTGGAAAATTTATTACCATATTTGTTGATTATTGAAATGAACAATCGATGATTACGTAAACACATACTTTCTTCGTTCTGAAGCTTGTACGCTAGTGCCTCGTCTTCGTGAACTGCCCACTGACGCCTAACTGTAAAACGTACAAAAAAAAGATGCTGCTTCCATTTCTGATGATTTCAGGACTTGGAAAAAGAGGGTAACGGTGACTTACTTTGGTTGACATGACCCGGGCTTGTTGGCGGCTCTTGTCCCGGAGATATATCGCCCATGACGACGAAGATGGTGGATTTAGACCTTTTTTAGAGTAACATTTCCAATGCTTCTTTACACACCTTCATCCACCCACTCACCCCCAAGAAGGGGTGGATGTGAAAAGCGTCTCTAACTTTCACGAGCAAATAAAAAAATGGCCATTAATTCACCTAAGTAAACTCTGTTTTTCGATTAAATATTTAGTCTGAGTATAAATGAGGCTCTGAGTTTTGACTAAAATAACCAGGAATGCGTGACAAAAGAAAAAAAAAAGAAAAAGAGAGATCAGTTACAGATAAGCACAGCAGAACGGGATGAAAGACAATGAAAAAAAGGCTGTGCTACACTGCAGACCAGTTACAAAAAATCTCAAAAAAAAACCTCATAGCCTCGAGTGAAAAGTTGAAGAGCTCTGCCCTATGACAGATGCCGTTGAGGCCTTCTTATTCGATTCTACAGATTGCGGCTTAATAATGTAGTTATTTACAGCAATAATGTTAATTTCGAAGCGAAGACTGCATACCCTGCATAAAATTTTTCCTTTTAGACGAACTACAGTGCGCGAAAGAATTTTAGCCGAGGTATACCAAGGAATCTCCTATAATATGTGGCACCCATTTTTCCACAGTACTGATCTCCGAGATGCGCAGGTCAACAAATTTAAAACTTTCAGGAGAGCTTACTCGGGATGAAAGGGGGTGTTGGACAGATTAAAGTTCAGGCATAAGCCCAGTGCCTTATGCCTAAGTCGCCCCGCGCTTAAGTGCTAAACGGCCCTCTTTGTAAACAGATATCATTATATAGGAGAAAAGTTCCGGCTCTCGATGGGAAACAGGAAAACTAATTCAGCGCACACCAGTGCAGTGCGGCATCGGTTTATTAGCAACTTCACGGAAGGAGGCTGGGAAAGCCAAGTCGGCCATAATTCTGCGAAATTCTGAGAAAGTTCAAACTTAGGAGATCGTAATTTTTTCGTCAGATTTTTTGCCTTCGAGCCCTTTTCCTTGCCTTTTGTGTAAGTCGACCAAAACTCACCACTCGTCATGGCTATACTATCTTCGAACGATGCAGGCCAGTACTCCTCGTCTAATATTCTTGCGTGCACTATACTTTGTTGCGTCCGCAGGTTGAGTGAGAGAATGCGTTGGGTCTCATACCTAACTACAAACTTTGCAACCAGAGAAAAATGTTTGCAAAAATGCAGAGGCATATACTTCTCGTTGGATTTCTTTTTTGAATTATTTATCCAGAATCAGAGAAAATAAGTTTGAAAAATTTAATTTTCGTCAGTTATTACATATATTGTAACTCCATAAAAACGAAATTGGTTTTACACTTAATTTGACAGTAATAACAATTTACACACTTCATATTTAGGATTAAATGAAGATAGCTCGAACCTTCCACGTATTCACGGGGATTTCTATGGTTGACAGGACTGGGGGTTGAGTGTGGAATGACAAGGGGTTAGGATTTGGTTTTTAAAAATAGGTAAGCTTGCAGCGGACCTTACTTGGGTTTAACACTGACGGAGGCAGGGTGCCCTCGATTCAAGCTTTAAAGTATAAAATAAATAATACAAAATTAAACACATAATATTGCCTGGAGTTAGCTCAGTCTCTAAGAAGGAGAGATTCAAAAAAAATTATTTTCCAGAGATTCAAAAGATAGTATAGCAGCAGGGTTTGAACAATTATTTTTTTTTCCAGAATCGTGATGGTAGGATATGTCTGACAAGGATTTGCAGGAGGGAAAAGCTTTATCTTGAATTGTCTAAGAAGAACTTTTTGAAAAGCTAAATTAGCTTATAATTTATAATCTGGATTCACATTTTATCTCTTATTACTTCTGTGTCCAAAAATAGGCACTGGAGATTAAAATTAATGTATAAATAAGAAAATTAGGAAACATTTGTCGCTTGAACGTTATTATTAAGTAATATTGAAGACTTCAGTAAATTTGTTAATAATTGTAGTTAAGCCTAATTATTTTTCTCCTGGCTCATCCGTATGCATTACTCGATTGGAAGATTTCATTTGGATGATTCTGCTGATTAGAACTCTGTTCGCCAATGCTGCTCTTCTTTCCGCATTGCTGAAATTTCGGAAAAAGAAATTGAGGTTTTCAAATTGATTTCTTTAATCCTGGGATTTTACCTCTTGTCGTCTCTGCCAGACCTGCATCGCTTGCTTATACTTTTGAAATTCATGGCACCAATCGGCATAGACTTTTTGGAAGTCTGACGTCTGCGACGGCGCAGAGCATTTCTGGACTTCTATTGTAACATTGTAGGTACAGAGGGTTAGCGATACCTCTTGCTCTTCATACCTCAGCTGCCATTGGCCACCTGGTAAGAAAAACAAAATTAAATACTGATCTCCTTCAATTTACAAATAAATTATTTTACCATCAGTCTCACTAATACTAAGAATTACTAAACCCCTATCCGCTGTCTGTACGTATTTATCGGAACTGAAAATAAAATAATAAACTGATCAGACTTTGGATCATTAAGATTTCATTTGAAGTGAATATTAAAGCTTCATACCTGTATTTTACAGGTTCGGCATCTTGATCACCGATTTGATTATAGGAGGGAATATGAACCCATTTATAGGGTTGGGAACCAATGGGAGACGACGTATCACCAGGCAGTGTTACTGAACACTGCAAATGTAAGCTCTGACCCCAGGTGGCTACAATACGTTTCTGTTGGACGCATCTGCGGCAGTTACATATTGCACCATTGCCACCTACACCTTGCAGCAGCCTGGGTTTTAGAAGAAAAATCAAAACTTAGTAAGCATTGGATTCATCATACTTCAGAACTAGGATTCTCAAGCCAAACCTACCCGGGTACATAAGTTTTACAGACCCCTTCCTTTGGATCCCAGCCACAGTACGGGTCTCGAACACATCGAACGCAATTATCGTAACGAACTCTGCATGGGTTAACTCCGATTTGCCTAACGCGGTAGTCTGAGCTCACGTAAATAGACTTGTACTACAGAAATTTGAAAAAAATTATTAAATCAGCCGTACTAAATTTAGCCAGCATTTTGCTTACCACTGAAGAAATTTCCATAGCTCTCACGGACTCTGGATATGTGCCCTCTATAATGTCAATGAGTTCAGAGTGGCTGTTACCATCGGCATCTCTCCATTGCACGATTTTGTAAATCTTTCCTTCCTCTGTAGAAATAAAATCCAGTAAATAAAAAAAAAAGGTTCAATAAATTTTGGAAAATAATTTTCTTACTCGTCCCAGCATAGAGCACTGTGTAATAATCTCCAGCCTGCCGGGAGATGGGTACGAGTACTTTGTCAGCCACCACATGTGTAAACGTGACGTCCCTAATGTAAAATGCTGGAACGCCATTCTCATGGTTCACAGCTTCATCCATCAGAGGATGAGATCGAATAAAGTTTAAAACTGTATCTGAAAGAGTCAAATCAAAAACTTTGAACAACCGTTTTCAAAACCCAGGAGACCAACTTGACTAACCTGGTAGTGTTTGAGTGTCATTAACACATTCCCCTGGTCTCGGTTCAGGGACACGAGATGAAAGTACAGGTAGCCAGGCACTACTCGACGTCGCCTGCTCCTTGAATTTTCCTTTGAAGGCGTCTTGGATGGCGTCGAGGGTAAAGATACAGAGAGCAGATCCCGTGAATCCAGAACCTGCCGTTGTAAATACGGCGTAAAATCGACTATCGTCTCCTGGTACGCGATAAACGGCTTCTGCAGTAATCAAAAAAATTAAAAAACTTTATTAACGATCAATAAAATTGTATTGCTCAGTCAGTGGCCGAGAGAGACATCATAAAGCTAGAAACGATCAAGGACGCTTCTTTCTTGTTTCAACTTTCGAGAAAGTTGAGGAAAAGCATAGTTACTATCCGTACTACAAGTTCCACGGAGCAAAGAAAAAAAAAGTAGTAAATCAACGATTATTTCAAAGTTTGTCCAATAGTTTTTTTTTGTTACAATAATGCTGTCTCTGAAAAACCTCTCGAGAAAACACTTCTTTTCTTTCCTTCCTTTGAACATTGGTATTATTATTAGAGTTGTGAAAGTGAAGCGGAGAAAAAAAAACTTTTTCCTTACGTATTTCATTAAAGTAGAACGGGTAGTCTCCTGGAACGGAACAATTGAGCCTTGCTTTTAAGTATGTAGCCCAATTCTGAACTAAAATATTTTTTCCTCCAGTGTCCCGCTTGCAAACACGAGCGACCCGGGAGTAAATGTTCTTCCCACAATTCATGTACTCAACGGCAGGTTCACGGAAGAAAAAATAGACATACTCCCCTATGTCATAGGACCCAACAAAATTCGGTTCTAAAAGAGAAAACAAAGGAGAGAGTTTTAGGATTAAGAAAATCATCATTTCCTTCCAACGAAATGGAAGGGGGGAGGAGTTGGGGTGATCAACTTACTGTCCAACCATTTAGAATCATATTTCAGTGTTCGTTTGAACAGGTGTTTCCTTTCACCCGTTGTCATATTGTACAAGTCCGTTCGGAAAATCACCGTATCGGCTTTAGTAAACTCAGCATTCGTTCCGCTAGAAAGAGAAAGTAGAAAGGCTTTAGTTTACAAATTATTTCCAAGAAAAAAAATATAGGAGACCAGAGAGTTGAGTTTCAAAGAGATCAGAAGAGACGAGAATAGTAAATCGTGTGAACTCAGTTCCTAACTTTCATCCTTTTAGAGCTTCAACTTCAAATTAACAAATAGTTTTCCTAGCATGAATTATTGAACGAACCTGTAGAGTCCTGGTAAATTGTCTGGGTTTCCAGTTTCAACCCATACGGCAGTGGAATTGTCATTTGGATCATAGGGGCATCTAGCCGTGCCCTCACCAATCCCTGGGATGAAAGTCTGACGAGAGACTGGAGTCAGATTCGACTGGAATAAAGGAATTAAAATTAGAAGCCTTGTTAACAGTAGGAGCAAGAATTACTAATTAATTCAAATGAAAATGAAAAAATAATTTAAGAAAAAAAGAAACGAAGCAGAGAGGAAGATTAGGCTTGCTTACGGTTGCTTCCGTAAACGTCGGTACCTACAGAGAGTCCACAATCACGAAAAGAGAAAAGAAAAAGAAAGGAGTATCTTAATTAGTTCTAAAGTGACACGGTTACGAAAAGTCAGAGGAACCACGAAACACTTTCACAGCCTTATAAAAAATAAGCGTATTTTTCCCAAGGATTTCACTTACGTTAATAACCCAGTCCTTGGGATGGTGGGCATTTGTACCACAAACGTAGAGCCGATTCCCGTCCCCCATCGCCTGTATAACTCGGATATGATTCCGACAATCAAAATCCTATAATGAGGAAACGAAAGGCAAAAAAATGAATGTTTAATTTACAAAAGGTTATTAAAATAGTTGCGGTGAGGACAAGGCTTACCTCTGACTTTCCTTTTGAAACACAGGATCCGGGGGTAGCGGGATCTATGGTAAGCGCGTCCTTCTGGAAGATGAAACGAAATTCATTAGACTCTACTCCGACCCACCCATTTTCGTCTTATCTTAAGAACAACCTACTATTACAGTTAATTGTAAAGTGTCAGGGACAGGATGACAAGGGAGTGCTACTGGCATCCTAAAGCCAAAGTCCCCCGCTCCTGAACTGGTTCTTCAAGGAGGTTTCTGGAGAAAGCATTTGGCCTAAATTATTTAAAGCATCCTCCCTCCCTTTTCTCCCTAGGAACACTTTAATTAAATATTCTTTTGAAATGAACCTGTCCTCTTTTATAGGCTAATAAATCAGATCATTGTGTAATTAAACCAACCCTTCTCAAATACACACTCCTTTAAATTGCTAAGAATAAACCAAGACTCACCCTAGGCTAAACTTTGTTTACCATCAACTTTTAACGTAAATTACAGGGATAAATTTTTTTCTAACGGAGGAAAAACTTCAAGGGGCGTTAATCAATTAGAGATTGGTAGTAGGCAGCTCTCAGCGTATTATTAAGGTCTGAAGTGGTTAACTTAGGAAAAGAAAATTGACTCACCTTACAATCCATGTGACTAATATTGCTAAGATTGACTCGCATGATTCGATCCCTGGAAAACAAAGATAAAAGAGTTTCATGAGTGAGAGTAAAAATTATTTTGGAGGGGGTATAAACATTACAGATCAAAAGTTTTTCGTTTTTCATCTCTGTGGTTTGATACCATTGACATAGAAAAGATTTGAGTATAAGCAAACTCTCAGTAATTCAATTTAGGTCTAATGGATTAAAAAGTTCTTTGAATTTATTCTGTTTTCAGTCAAACTTTTTTTTTCTGATCTAAAGTGTAGTCGCTTTCCTCAACCGAAAGGAATTTCCGAACAAAGTTCCTTTGAAAGAGAGGAAAATCCAGAGAAAGATTGTGTGGTAGAAGGTTCTTAAACTTCCTACTGTTTTTTTAGGTATACTGCTTTCTTCCGTCGCTATAAGAAATTTTTCCTCTTAAACTTAAAAGAGAGGCGGAGACGGGCTAGGGAGGTTTGAGAGTTCATCTCCTCTTCTGGTGAAAGTTTGGAGTGAAAATGACAGGCTGAGAGTTTGGAGCTCTCGTTCGAATCATGATGGGAAATGAAAAGTCTCTCTATGACGAAGGAGAGAATGGATTAACTAGGCTTAGTGAGTAAGTTCAGAGCCTCTGTATGTTGAGAGAGAGTGAGCTTCCGGGGAGGCGGAGAAAGAACAAAGGAACCCTATGCAAATCAGCCAACTCCGGATTCCAAATTAATGGAACCTAAAAGTGATGACAGAAAAAAAAGGGAAATTTTCGTGCCAAAATTTGTTAGGTTTTTCCTCATGGTAGAATAAAGATAAAAGAGATGCGGTGACATGAATTCCGCCTGCCATTAGCCAGGATCAAAATTGATCTTCTCCTAAATTCTTTGTTTTACGGAAATGGAAAGCAAAATTAGCAAGTCAGACTCCAGGGCAAAAGAGAAAGGTCGTTCTATAGTCTGGTGAATGCTGAAAATGAGGAAGGTATTTATGCCCAAAAACACTAAACAAAAGCTACTCTCCTCCAGAAAAATTACCACAAAATTATTTCGTAATTGAAATCAGGAGAAGCAACTATTTTTCCATCTTTCTCTGATAGTCAATGATAATCCGGAACTCTCACAGCCTCAGCCCAATAATCCGATTTGGAGAAAGTGAAAAGATTTCTCGAGAGGTATAATTAGGTAAGGCTGAGTGGAGTAGCGTAGAGAGAAGGAGAGAGAAGCCAGTTTACCTTCCTCATTAATTTTTAATGAAACTGGACTCACAGACTCTTCTAGTTAATTTTTACTGGGAGGAGAAAAACTGGAAGAATCTGAGTCTAAATGACTTCTTAGAAAGGAACGAGAGCTCATCACAAATGTTCATTGTCCTTTTTCTTCCGTGTGCTTAGTTACCAAAAAGTACAGCTTATGTCAGGGAGTCATTCCGACTAGCCTTCTTCTTTTCTTTTCTTCCAACTCACTTAATTGGAAGTACAAAGAATAAAGGAACTTTTGTTCACTGTCATTCTCTCTCGTCTACGTGAGTCGAATCCTAGGCGGCGGCCAAGTATCAGAATTCTCTTCCCTCTCTCTCTCCATCCGGTAAATCTGAGGATGAGAGAAAGCAGACGGCAGTGGAAAAGCTCATTCCCTTAAAAATTCATATTGTTATGCCCTTGTGTTCAGGGAAAGAAAAAGGAAGAAAAAAATTAATCAGAACGATCTGAGCGAGAGAAGGAATCTTTATTATGTTCATCTCCAAATACCACCACCTACTCGCGGAGGAGTGAAGGAAAAAAATCGAATAGTTTTATATCACAAAAGGTGAAGTCTACTTTCTCCTTATTACGAGAATTGCTTTCTAAAGAGGAAAACCATGTTTCACTCCGTACAGTCCTCTCTCCTCTTCAAAGTAGGCGATGAAAGAAAGGGATGCGTTCCGTAAATAATTTCGAATTCAAATTGCGTTTGGGCTTTACGTTCCTCCTAATGGGAAAAACTTGTGACTGTAACGAGGATTCTCTTCTCAAATAACTTTCACCTGGTGATCTAGAAAAATTTCTTTCTATTCTGGATATGAAAAAAAGAATTTCATTTTCTCCTACTTCCACAAAAGTTCATTTTTAGGTTAAGTACAAAAATTTAGAAATCAAAATCGGTATAACTTTTCCTTCAATTCATGTCCTGATACTATGAGTAAGGAGAGCGAGGAGAAGAAAAAAGAAAATTGAAATTCAAGTATCAACGTCTCCCCGCACAATAAAATTGAATGTTTAATTTCAAAGAAAAAAAGTATAACAGTAATGGGTGATAAATATGATTCCCATTACGACTCCTCCGATTGGTCAGTTGGTTGAAAAAGCCCTCGATATTGTTATGTCCAAAGGAAAGGTGAGAATAAAATGAAATGGGAAATACTGGATGTTAGTTGGGATTGGTGGGAGAAAGCAGAGGAGGAGAAGAAAAGACCGTCCAATTTCTAAAGATAAAGCAACCGAAACGATACAATTCCAGAATGAATTCTCGTAAGGATTCTAGGGATATATTGGTAGATTCCCAATAAGTTTAATGGGAGGACTGAAGGGTAAGTACCGAAATGTAATGGGAGAAGAAGTAGCTGGTTGGAACTGGAGAGGCTGGAGAGCATGCCTCTATCTAACTCGTCTCTAAGTTGTAATTCCACTAGGGTCATCCGTCTTGGACGCCATAAATTATTGACTGGGGAAGTGTACAAGGGCCAATTATCACCACAGAACCGACTTACAGTATAAATAACCTTGATTTAATGCTTCACATGCTAGAGAACCCAAGAATCCATTAAATTTTCAACCTTTACTCTCAGCCTAGGGAATTGCAGACGTCCATTACTTCCGGAAATCCAGTCATTGTTTTAGTTTTAGACCCCCACTTTTAAAATTACTGCAAATTGCTTGAAGAAGACTCAACGAACCGATCTGATGGGAGAGCTATAGGGAAACTTACAGTCTTCTACTATAAGACACCCAAATGAAGTCAGCCAATCGCAACGCGTTCCTTGAGGAGAAAGTATGATTATCACATCAATCCCATTCACTGACTCTTAATTACGGGCAGACACGAAGGAACGGAGGAGGAAGTTCTTCTACTCTTACAGATTTGCATGTTACCTCCAATTACATAAGGAATTTTGCTACTTCAAGACAAAAAACCGAGCAGCCTAACTTCCCCAACTTGTAATTAGACATTTTGTTTTCTGAACTTCTAAAAAACACCCATCATATTTCAAAATTACAAATTAAGGCCAACTCTACCAGCTTACGAAAGGGGATTATTAACAAGAGTTGAGAAAATGGATGAAAACATGCAAAGGAACTTAGTTTACATGGAAGGAGAAAAATGGTAATTGGACTGAAGCATTGTGTGGTCGCCCTACTTCATCCTCCTCCGGCGGCATTACCACTTGAAATTATATTAAAAATATTAACATGTAAATGAGAGACTTTTAATTCCCAGTTACCACGTAGAGATTCAAATTTTTATTTCATTTACTTTCCGCTCCGAATTTTTAAACTTTACAAACGCCTTACTTCATCTCCATTGGGAAGGAGGAAAAATTGGCCTTGGAAACTGGAGAAAGGAAAATAAAGACGTGGGAAGGAAGTATTAAACGTGGTGGTGGCGGTAGTGGTGGCGAGATGGTGAGCTCTGCTTAGAAAGTGAAGGTATTAAACTAAGTTTCTCTACGTTCCACTCCCTTTCACCAGCTCTTGTTTTCTCTTTTTTCTTATTCTTCTCATCCCTTGCAAATTACTCTGTCAGGCTTTCACCGAAAGCTCAAGTAGTTGACATTTTATTGCTTTCATTCTTTCATTTCCTTCCTCTCATCTGTCTCCCCATGAACTTCAAGTTGTTTTCCCATGCTAATCAAATTTATCCAGTTTAGACTCGACCCCTTCCACACACACACCTTCTCCGCCCTTTTCCAAAGCCATAAAAACCCAAATGGAATTCCTAAATAGCTTCTTAGAGTGATAAGTCCGAGCCTTAAAATTTCATAGAGCTCAAAATCAAAGTAAATGAAAATATTAGATTTGAATCTAACTTGTAATTCTTTGGGAAGGAAACCTGAAATCGTAATGCTAATAATTATAATTAGAAAGTTCTTCCCAGGAGAGGCGTGAAGCAGAAGACTGGGAGAGAGGAGAGAAAGCGGATTACTTTCTCTTTCTTCTAAGCGTAAATAATTATTTAGGCGGCGAGAAATTGAGAGCCAGAGGAGATGGAGATTGTTATCTCTTCGAATTTGCAAGTAAAGCATCAACTCGCTCAACAGCACCACCGACGACATCCATGAAATCTCAGTGAGCTGGGTGGTTACAGGGAAAGGGAAAACACGCTCAAAGGAACATCAAAGGAAAGGAATCTCTCACTACTGACTACAAACAAATTTCACCAAGCCTTTTTCCTCTGAAAGTGAAAATGAATACCTTTTGAGAGGGAGCTAAAGCGAGCCTCCCTATCATCATTTACTTCCTTCTCTCCATTCAGCCAATACCGCCCAAAAACAGATCATCACAGATACAGAGAACGTCACTTCAAATTCAATCCAGATCGTATGACTGATTCCAATTGAAGACTCTCCCGACTTTAGAATTTCCTTCTACAAAAGAACAGAGCTCAATGCAGTCGCTCAAGTCTTTTAGAAGGGAAGTTCTCCAAGGAAACAAAACATTTTCCACAGAAGAGCTTTCATATGCAATGGTTCAAAAACGGCTGACTTTTACTTATCCTTCAAGTTTTTTGAGGAGAAGAAGTGAGGAGGCAGTGAGGAGGGAATGAGTGAATGAGGAGGCCAGGCGGATAACATTTACCAAGAATAGAAATCCTTGCAACTAATTGGATATATCTAGCTTTCTTCTTTTGATGAAGCAAGAACCTTGAGTCTAGTTCAAAAA
>JABASM010000662.1:7489-20102 GCA_019776545.1 Brachystomella parvula
GGGTTAATTGAAAAAGTATTTGTTCAAAGACGTAAGACGCTGTCTGTTTGCTCACTCCTTATTCCAAGTTAGAACTGAATCAAGTCAATACGTTTCTTCTATGCAGATCTGGCTTAGCAAAATTTATCGCTCTGGGAATCCGTGGAGCTTTCAGGCAATATTCAGGAACATTAAAACGTATTTTCTTCATCCCTAGTCTTCGTTACAAAGATAAAATCTGAGGAAAGTACTTGTTGATTCTACAAGAGAAAGTTTGGAGAGGAGAATGGAATGTTGCATGACGCTACAAGTATCACCCAAATGCCTCGTCATTTCGCACTCGTCCCCCCAACTCGACACTCAGCACACCAACACTTCATACTTTCACCCTCCCCTAACTCTAGAAAGAAAATCAGTACCGTATCCATGATAATGAAAATAGGATGTGTCGTCTGTAAGGGAATTAATTATTGTAAAATCATGAAAAGCAAACCCCCTCCATTTTTGTAGCAAAGATAAGGGAATCTCCAGACGTTGGCCAGGTCCACAGCGAATCCAATGACAGACAGGAGAAAGTCAACTTTCTTTGCCCAGGTTTCTCTTGCTTCTTCTTCCATTGGAAGGAGCCCAATATTCTGAAACTGAACTTGCTGAACAATCTGTATTTCTTCAGCTCCACTGTTATCATTTTCTTTCCCTTCCTCTTCTTTGTCATCCAAATCATCTCTGTTTTGATCGGACAGGCTCTTTGTCTGCTCAGGGTAACGCTGAATCTCAATATCTTCGTCCATTCTGGACTCACTGTTACGGCAATGCCCTTCCAGAAGGCCCCTCTTCAATTCCTCTCAATCAAAAGCGGTTTCGAGGCCCCGAGTTCCTTCCATGTTGTCCTGATTGTTGCTGGAATTCAAAAGTAACCCAACTTTGAAAATGTTTACACATATCGTTCAACGAAACCAACTGGTCGTCATTTCAAACTCTGAAAAATTTCTCCACAAGACCTAGGCCTTCTTCGTGGAAATTACGCTTTGGAGAATTATTGGAAATGGAATATTGTGGTAGAGGCATTTTCGATCGTGGCTGGAACGGACATACACGCCGACAAAACAAGTCGCTGAAATTTTTATTCTTTTTACTTCAAAAAATTTAGTTCAAAAAAGTATTTTAGAAAATCAACCGCTTTATTTGCCTAAGCTTTTTTTTCCTTAAAAATGAAGAAAGGGGGTTGATTCTACATATGACTCTGAACTATTAGCTAGCTCACTTCTCAGTAGAATTAATTGTTTTCCCTAGAAAACTTTTATTGGCCAAGAATTGTTTTAGCTCTGCTTTATACAAGCACTTGCCTTTAAATGAGGTGGGATGAGCTTCACTACTTCTCCTTTCTTGTGCTCTAGACGATAATTAGAAATTGTTTGAATGTCTTGTTCCGAGACGTATAATTTGCATGAAGTTTCGAGTCGTGCCATTCTCCAAGCTTGCCTCCCATTGTCATTTCCCAAAAATTTTATTTTCAATCAAGTTCTGCAAAGCACGGAAAAACTAATTGTCTAATATTTTGGGTAAAGGGGGATTCCACATGGTTAATTGCCACTTTGGAGGTACCGAAGTGTTAAGAGCTTTGTTAATCTTTACATGATTATAGAGTTGAAAATGAAAGCTGAAGTTTTCTTTTACTCACACCTGAGAACTATTGAAGGCGAAGGTCTTTACTCACTCTGCCACTCTCACTCCTTCTTCCCTCCAATGGATGACTGAGGGAAGAAACTAAGCTTCCTAGCTTGGATGTGGTTAAAAGTCAACTAAAACTTCATACGGAAGGATTGGAAAGAAAACTGTTTTTCACCGCCTAATCCGCTAGCCTCGTTTCGAAATTAGCCCATGCTACTAGCAAACAAAATCTGAGAGATCTTCTGGAAAAGGGACTGGAGGAAACAAAGGAACCTAGATCACCGTCCACCTTCCACCACTTTCACCCTTCCTCTGATCATCTAGAAGAAAGCGGATTGGGAAGTGAAAGAAAATCCCTTCCCATCGTTCTACCCTCCTTCGCCTATGTTGAAACCCATAGCGCTCTAGAACTCTTACTCAGGCAGAGCAGACTTCGAATTAAAGAGTAACGGTTGCTCAATCGTCTTCGAAATAGAGCCACTTATACCTTACGCTTTCAATTTAGCAAACGCAACGAACTTAAAGGCTGAATGTAAAGCTAGGCTAGCTTGTATATTTTCAAGAACAAAAACCAGCCACTCGGGACAAAGAATTTTTTGAATGAAAATCATTTCACGCTAGAAAGTGCAGAATAATGTTATAATTAAAACCTGAAATTTATTGCGCAATCAACAAACTAAATTCAAGCATAATAAATACCGATTTTTTTTTACAGCTATTCCGTAGGCGTGTTTTTTTTCGGGTCGCAGAAATTCGTTTCAACGCAAAATTGATGGGTCATTCTCACCCCATCTTCGTTACCGTGCGAGTTCGGCCAAATTGATAAGCCTTTGATTTTAGAAATTTAGCATGTTAAAATCTGCAGCGTTTGTATGTAGCTTTTGTATAATTTTCTCGTAGAGAAATCAGTAGGGAAGAGAAGACTGAGTATTGAATATTTAGGGTAGGAGTTGAAGATGAAATCAGAAGAGCAGGGAAGAATCGCTTTCTCTTCTTTCCTTTATAGGTTTGGTCTTCAAATTGAATTTTACATGCACTTACCGTTTCCTTCATGTTAAACGCCCTAGTTTTATTAGCTCCGCTTTTACATGTACTAAATCAATTTAAAAGACATAAAAACGATAAGTATTCTATTAGAAAATCTAAGTATTCTTTTTCCTCATCGTTTCCTCAGGATACAGTTGTAGGAAGTATGGGTGGAAGGAATAGAAATTATTTCCTTCAACGGAGAGCAATATGTCATTCTTTATTTAGCTTAAAGTTTTTGATTGAACTGTTGCCTGGCTCCAGCGAATAAGCTCGACGGAGAAAAGCGACTAGCTGAGTGAATTGCTGCTGCCTAGTGAAAAGATTTCCAGCGATGTGATTCTCGATTTAGTCAAGCGAAATTTCAGGTATTAAATTTGGGAAGATTTGAGCTTTCTGTCGATTTCAAATGGAATTATAATATGCTACGCCTTACACGGTTAGCATGCATTAACACCAAATGTCCCTGGACAGGCTGCAGACCGCCTTGAAGTTTTATTCACAAAAGATAGAGTGTATAGTCATAAAATGGTAAGTGCGCTGTCAAAGCACAATGTATCGACTGCTTTCCAATTCTGCTGAACTGTAAAGAGAATCCATATGCAGAAAGTATGGATAAGAAAGATTTTGACATGTATCATTGCATTCTCATCGAATCATCTCGTTTCCTTTTTTGTATCTGAATGTATTGGAAAACGAAAATAAAAATTTCTATTGTCACCACCAGGAATTCGTATGTGCCTTTGAGCTATTAATCCCGTAGAAATTTTTTCTTTTTACTTGAAAAAAACTATTGACTTTCTCAGGACTGTCTGAGAACAAGGCTTTCTCTCAACTTCAATAACGGGATGAGAAAGGAAGATATTACTAAAGAGGGACCAGTATCAGGTGATCATGACGGGGACGTCACGAAAAATTATTAAATGCCAATGTTCGTGCTCCACATGGCAAACGAACATGGAAAAAAAAGCCAAATCGAATGGGCTCTTCCAGGTTAGTTTTCAAAAATTGTCCTCACAAGATCAAAAGTGAAGATGTTCATAAGCGGAACCCACATCTTTGATGTTAGATCTAATGTTCTTATAACACTTCTGAAAATGGTCCTAAAAGGGCCCTCTGCATGTCCCTTTTTAGCCCGACTTGGTCGAGCTTATGTATTAGGTGTGTCTGTCTGTTAGCACCAGTAATGATTGCAATTACGAGTCCCGAACAATCCCAATTAGCACTTTTAATTGGCATTGTAACTGTCATTGGGATTGTTACCGTCACTGGGTTTGTTCTAATGTCATTGGGATCATTAGCGGCAGGATCATTACCATGACAGTAATATTCCCAATGAACAGTAACTTTCCAATGACAGTAATATTCCCAATGACGCTAATATTACCAATGGCCAGTAAGTCTTCCAATGACGCTAATATTTCTAATGACAGTAATATTACTGTCATTGGAATTATTACTGTCATTAGGTTTGTGACCGGACTCAAACGATAGACATCTAATGAAATTGTTAGGTTTTTATACGGATGCCGTAGCCAGTGGAGATCGCATCACCGCGTTTGTGACCGGACTCAAACGACAGACACCGTGTTGAAATTGTTAGGTTTTTATACGGATGTCGTAGCCGGTGAAGGCCGCATCGGCGCGTTCGTGAATGGGACTCAAATGGCGGACATCATGTTAAAATTGTTAGGGTTTTATACGGATGTCGTAGCCGGTGGAGGCCGCATCGGCGCGTTCGTGGCCGCGACTTAAACGACTGTCACCATGTTCACGTGTCAATAGGAACGTCGAAGCCTTTTTACTCCAAAGGGAAACTATGCGTTTGTAGCCGGTGGAGGCTATGAATATAATTAGTTGTAATGCCATACCAAGTCGGGCCCCTTTCATTTTATGCTTGCATAGGTTTTTCCATGTTCATTAGTTATCTGGAGCACAAACGTTGACATTAAAAAATTTTCAGTGGCGTCCAACTTAGTACTAGTCCCTCTTACGTCCCTCTTAGTCCCTTATAAAATCCAGCGCGTGTGAATTTTAACGGTATTTTAACTCGCAACTGAAAAATAATACTCTAAACAAATCGGAAATTTTCTTTTATGTGCAAGTTTAAATTATGCTATCAATGCTCCTGTTATTTCAATAAACCTGTGAGACACATGGATTCCGATGAGCAGGCTCACGCTGAGTTTGATGAGAACCCTGCGTCTTCTCAACTGCTAAAGACTTTAAGCCTACTTGGAACTACTTGATTACAAAATAAATAAAAAGTTACGATTAAAAATTGGGTGCTGCTTCTTCTCTTTTACTTAATTTGAGCAATGAAAGTGGGTGCTTGAAATCTTACCCAGTCCTCTACAAGCTATTAATAGTTCCTCTAAAGCTTTACTTGATGATTTCTCATTTTCACCGGTGGGGATGGGACGTTCCGGCTAGCTTCTGAAAAATTCAAAGGCAAGCGCTTCCTCAATAAAGTCTAAAATTTCAAAGATGGACAGTCCTTGCAGATTCTTCAGCTCAAAAGACGCAGGGCCACACCTCAGGGGGCTCAGAGCCAGAGGGCGATTGTCTACAAGTAGGCCAGGAAGTTTTATGGGAGCTTCAATGAGATTCGAGAAATCGGGCACACTTAAAAATAATCGCCCTGTATATCTACCCCAGACCCAGCCTAGCAGCAAATTCTCCTTGTGACCTTTGTAGCGGTGACCTTAAGGAAAAATTAGGGTTCGTACCAACACTAACCGCGTCTAGCAAGACCAGTGGATGCTACATGTGAGGTTTCAACCAAATCGAGCTGGAAGTAAGATCTACCCCACGAACCCAGGTGATCTTAAGAGAGGTCACCGGGATCATCCCATACAAACTTTGGGGAGGGGAATCAAGAGACTTATGAAGTTTCGGCCGAATCGCTCCAGCAGCAAATTTCTATTAGGTGCAACCTAGGGTCTTTCCGAAGCGAAGGGTACAGACTAATTAGCCGGCCGGTTCTGAGCGAAATGTGTCGGTGATCCTCAAAGTTTATCATACCAAAAAAATCATACAAAATTTTTAAATCAGCTAAGCTAACTACATTTACAAATCTCCACATTGAAAAAGCAAAGTGTAAACATAATGATGTTACAAATGAAAAATCGTTTAACTAGTTCCACCCCTTATTTGTCCCAGCACCTGCAAAACTTTTCACCCATACCATCTACTACTATATATAACAAACCAACCCCGAAATAGAAAATAAATATAAGGAAGATGGGCAGTATTCTAGTTTTAATTTGTACGTCTATTGATACTGTTTAAGATGAAGAGGGCTTGAGTGGCAAACTGACTGCTTTAACATCGAATTTCTGAGCACTGGACCCCCATTTCAGTACATTTACATTGGACACATGGTCCTGAGAGCTCCTTAATTGAATCCCCAATTTTATACATCCTTCCATAAATATTACAACCACTTAATTTAAGTCCAAGACTGGATGAGCCTGAGTCCTTTGGTTTTTTGGGTAGTGAAAACGGGAAGGCAACTACGGGCTTGAAACTAGTGCTAATTGTTGGGAAAGATGTAGGAGAAGGTGTTTCAAAATGAGTATCATTCTCTAGAGATGGCCTACTCATGGAAGTGATGAGAATCGGCTTCCGCGTCTCATTACTTTTAGAAAATGAAATTGGTTTTGAAAATCCATTTCCAGACTCTGCAGAAGTTTGAGTATCGGAAATTCTATCATCCTCTTCCTCCTCATCATAACTAATCGGATCAAGGTCATAGTCTCCAGACTCAAAGGAGGGACTGTGCTTGGTCTTGGAATATCCAGGATGAACATGTTCTTTTTCTCCAGTTGGAGTTACCCCATGCTCACTTGTCTTCATTCCTAGGTTCTTCATCCCCTCACCCTCTGTTTCATGGCGGTATGATGGTGAGTCGTCAACCACAAACTTTGAATACGTCCTTGAGGGGTTCATAGTCGTTTCAGACGTTTCTCCCATTTCAGGATTATTGGGTACTTGGAACTTCTCTTCCGTGGTCGCTTGACCCAAATTCTTTCTCGAATCATCAAAGACATGGCCGTGGAAGGAATTATTTGGTGCTTCATCTGTTACAATGATCCCATTTTGATAGAAGCCACTATTGTAAAGACTAGTGGAGACAGGGACGTCCATGATGGCATTTCTGAAATTATTCCTGAGTTCAGAAAGTCCCGTTCGGGGATTAGATTGGCCACCCCCTGGTGTTCCTTCAATGTGAGGCGGGTGAGGTAAAGAGGGATTGAAAACGTAGCCATTCTGCGGAGTAGGTGGTATCAAGCTATTCTTCACCGTTTCTCGATCATAAGTTATTTTAATTGGTAACGGAGGTGAATCATAGTTGATCACTACTGAGGAATCGTTTTGTTGAGATGGAGGAGAAAGAAGAGCATCTTCCATTCCAAATGCAATGAATTCGAGAGTACTGGTAGGGATAGTAGCCGGAGTAGAGGTAGTGCTGCTACTAGTACTACTAGCTTCAGGGGATGAAAATACTGGAAGGGGAAGAGGAGCTAAAGAAATATTAGATTCTGGGACTACAGATTGATTCTTCTGATGATGCGTTTCTCCATTTGCCTCTCTTTGAGTGAAACTCTCAGCCTCTGTCATATTCCCACTTTTGAGCATCTCCAAAGGAAATTCCGAAGGTACGACCGTAGCCTTTCTGATTTCATTCCCACTATTTTGACTTCTTCCCTCGGTGGCCGGAAGGTCAGAGGGCTTTCTGTCCTCTTCCAAAGGTTTCGGTGTCTCGTCAGAGTTTAAATTGTCTTGAAAGATTTCTATTGGTTTTTCCATTGCTGCTCCTGGAAATAGGACCAAAGGTTGACTGGATTACGTTCAGTATACGCGTAATGAAGGGCAATGTTTATGAAAAAATTTGAATAGAACACATAACAGAAAAACTATTGGATTTTAGTACTTGGTTAATTCTTTTCAAACGAAGCCTGTTAAGTTCTAAAGACTGTTTAAATGAGTAATTTAAACGGAAATAATTTTCAATTCAGCTTTTTGCTAAGCTCATGTAATATTTCAAGAATTGGCGAATATTTCAGTTTTTTGGAAGGCCTTAGAAAGCATTTTCACTGTCCTCTCTTAGAAACTAAGAAAACCTAGCTTAATGGAAAGAGACCTGTTGTTTTTAGTGTTTATGAAAGCTTGGATGAAGGGTATAATAGTTGTCCTCTTACCGTCAAGTGTCATTTTTGAAATGATATCATGATCCAGAGATTCCAAACTTGGTACTCCAAATAAGTAATCTCTCTCATCATCCTCATAAGAAGTTCTGTAGGAAGAAGCCGCTGAGAGATCACCCTTGTCTTTATTTCGCCGTTCCTCACGACTCCCGATATCCGATTTGAGCTTATTAGAAAGGACTTGAGATTCATTTCCTTCTGCTCCTGCATTAGCGGTCGTAGTGGTCGTGGAAGTAGGAGAGAAAGTACCATTCTTGTAATTGACATTAGGAAAAGGTTTCTTCGGCGGAGATGCTTTTATTGTTCTGCTGAGTGGATCCTCGGAAACTTTTCTCCTTTCACTCTCCTCCGATGAAATGAAATTCTTCCCATTTACTTTCTCCTCTTCGGAGAAAGTTCCGTTCACAGGTTTGTTCCCACAGTGGTAGCGAGTAGGGCAGCAGTGCCCTTCCTCGGTGACTGGTTTACAGTTCTCAATTGGTCTGCTGCACTCAAGAGGTCGGCAGCGTACGATCCCACCGAGACAGTAGCAAGTTTGGCAGAGGTGAAAATCTTCTTTGTCCGGTTCCATGAGAATTGGGAGCACGGGCTCACCTTCATAAATAAAACGCCCATTGACCTGACAGCCCTTTAGGAACTGAGGGATTGGGGTTGAGCTGGATATTGACGTCTGAAGTATTGCTGTTGTATTTGATTCACCTTAGAAAGAAAAACAAAGGTTTAGTATCTCATTCGCCTCAACAATGGAATATAATTTGAGTCATTCCTTACTACAGTCGTAATTGGTTGGGCAGCAAGCAAAGGAACGATAACGGGGTTTGCATCCGTTCAGTGGTAGAATGCATTGGGGCTTCGAACATTTCATTTCTCCTCTGATACAGAAACAATAGTCACACGGGGAGTTAGAATTCATTGCAGATCCTTCTGCGTACAGCGTACCATCATGTATGCAATAACCTTCCCAGAAAAATGACAATTAGATGATTCCAGGTTTGAATTAGGTGTTAGGGCTCACCATCTCCAGTGATCTGGTTATTTTCTGGAATCGTATCATTTTTACGACTTCCGGTTGAAAGTCTTTGCTCTCGTTCACGTACTGCCAATTTTTTTGTTTCTGGAGCATGAAGAAAAAAGAAAATTAGATCGCGTTCGGGAAGTTATTGAAAATATAATATTCAAGTAAAATTTCAGAAACACTACTAAACTAACTGACGCTATAGGACTTCTAGAAATTTTAGTAGTTCTTTTCAGACAGTTATAATTTGGTGTACTTAACCATCAAGACCATTTAATTTTTCTGCACACGAGAGCACTAGGCTGAAAAGATGCTGAACTCGAGCATGTTTATTGTTGGAGAGCAGTCATTGCTCCTCTGTTAGAAGGTGATGAAGTGAAACTACCTTCTGCTAATTATTCAGATGCTAATTAGCATGTAGAAGGATTCGTAGGTGGAACTTTTGTTTCGAGAATTTGCAAGAATTAATTACGAACCTGTGCAGATGAGCTTAGGACAACATGACTTGGCTTTTTGGATTATAACGCATCCCGGCGGGGGTGCGTCCGGCATTCGCTCCGTGCAAATCCTAAGTTTACAGACGACAGCACGTTTCTTGCACTGGCAGCGAAGGCAGGGTTCCTCAGTTTCAACTTCCTCATTCGTCAAATATGACTGGGCTCTGTAACGACATCCTGTGAATGGAGTAATTAAAAAATCCTGATTACTTTTTCATTTTATTCCGAATAGATTGTCTTTTCTGATTTGTATGAAACCAGATCGGTCAAAGGCACTGAAAGAAATTCAAATCATCCAATTATTTTTTCTATTTTTTCTTTTTGTGTAAGTCTAACCTACGACAATTCCCTTTCATTCCTTGTAACAACAGGAAGCGCATAACATGAATTTGTAAACTACAAAGACCTATACTGTAAATGCCCATTTCCTATTTCACATGGTTATAGCAGCATCTCTAACGTTACTTGCAGTTAAGAAAAAGTTAGAGCTGAGAAAATCTACGGGTGCGGCTCTGATCAACTTCAAAAACTATTTGCTTCATAATTCCTTGTTCGCTTCAAGTGCATGGAATTAAATCGGATTATTTAATCCTCATAAGTCTCAAGTGTAAAGCCTACTCGCTTTAATTTATTCCTCACTTGCCCATGTACCGAACACAAAATTATGAAAAAGGGCGTGGGATTTCATGCACTCTCTTTTCTTATTCTGTTGCTAAAATCTAAAAATTAATTCATACTCTGAATACTTTTATAGTGTCGTTCCAAGTGGGTGAGCACTAATTGATTGCATAAATTCAAGATCATTAATCCAGTTTACCTTCCAGAAATATAATTGGAAGTTCTATTTTGGGAATTGAAAATACGAAGGACTATTTTTACTCTTAAAATTGAGAATCGGGTTTTAGTCAAACGGCATGAAGGAAAAAATTATCTGAATTTTTTCTGACTTCCGATTACCAGGAAGAGACTGAGATTAGCCTTGCGCAAAAAATGACTTCCGCAATAGGGACAAAAATTCTCTGAATTCTATTACCCTGACAGCCTATAATTCTGTATGCATCACCGACTTGACATTTTGAAGTATAGTAATTTTATTTTCTTCAGAAGCCAAGTTACCTGGATCAGGGGTAGAACTAAGGCCATTGTCATTCATCAGAATTGAGTTATTCCCCCGTGTCACATCTGGATTATATTTTTGGATTGAAATTGGAACTGAAAAGAATTTTGTAACGAAAAGCTTTTAGAAGTTTAAAATTTTAGCCCCGAATAAAAATGGTCTTACCGGCGAATGTGCTTAGTGGTAAGGAAAAGCAAATTATGCCACAGATCCAAAATCTTCTACTAACTTTGTAAGTCAAACTTTCTGAACGTCTTCTTTTAATTGGAGAAAATAATATTAAGAAAGGTGACATTTTTTATTTCCAGAGATTTCTTGGGGATGAGCCTGTCAAACCGCTAGTCCAATAACTTATTAACATCCAGTTCCACTCTTAATCCAGTTTCCAACACTTACTCTTGTCAATCTGGATTTCTCAACAATAGAGCCTACAGTTTTATGGACTGGTGTCGAAGGAACTGTGGGAAATAATTTACTGAAGTTCAAGTTTAAGAATCGAGAATCTTGGAGGATGGAGAAAAGATGCCCGAGGTTCGGAAGGCGCAGGAGGTGCGTCCCTGTGATTATTTCATTGTTATAGAGGCAGGCCTCAGTTCTCTTACGTAGTATCAGATACATGCATTCCATTCCTGAGAAGTTCTTTAGAATCTTATTGCAAGCTGTATTTAGGAAGGAAGTCTTCTTAACGGCAACAAAAGGAAACTCGATGAGACAAGACAGCATCAAGTTCATGACCAACCAAAGCTTCCAATTGTCCTAAACGAAGAGCAGACCAACAATAGAATAATTTTTATTACCCTTCCGCCAAAGAGGTCCAATGCTCTCCATCTCTCCCTGCTCAGATTAAAGTACAGACACCTTTGCCTATTGCACAATCCCAATTATGCAAATCATGAACCATACCAGTGATTTGCTCATTACAGACTGAATTTAGTGGACCAGCGGGGCCTCCTCACTCGCCAAATTTTTTTTACGCTGCAAATGAAGTAGTTAAGGGTTGGTATGAGCAAATTAATAAAATAATTTCTTTAACTCTTTATATTTAGCAATGTTAGAAAATTATTATGCAACTTAAAATTGGTTCCTCTGCAGAGCTACAGAGCTTGGATGGGATGCATCTAAAAGTAAACAAGCATCCCTTCATCTTTTACTTATTTGCAAACTCTCATCAGCGTCACTTTCGCTTTCTCTTTATTAGCACAACTCTTGAAGTGAAGGAAAAACTGAAGAAATGTTTTTTGTTTGCTGAGGCAGAATAATTTTTCCTCTTTCGCAAGTGGCTTCACAAAAAATTTAATTGAAAATAATTTAATTATACTGACTGCTAGTTTAAAAAAAAAGAAAGAAAGATTACAGAATCGTTTTTCGTGTAGTAAACGAAAACGAAAATTAAAATAGTAGTTGTCACTCGCAGGTTAATGAAGAGATTGTTAAGGAGCATGAGCTAGTTTTGTATTTATCTTGTGAGACTTAGGAGCTCCTTAGTGTCAATTTCTAAACATGACTTCATAAACTCTAGAGAATGTGTTTTGCATATTCATAAATCCTTTATGTCTCCTTGCGTTTCTAAATTTTTGTTTCCTTTATTGAAGGAAACTGAAGAAGAGTGAAACTTGTTGCAAAGCGGATGATTAGAGTCCCTAATTATTTCTATGATAATGATTGCGTTATTTTCTTCAATCTATGATAATGATAGGAATTGACCCAAAGTTGAATCAAGAGTTGGAATTTAATATTTTATTTGTCTTTTTCTCCTGAATTTCAATAATGGGCTTGTTAGCTCTAGGCGCATATTAAGAAGATTGCAAATTCTGAGAACACGTAAAGGGATGTTGATAAGTGAAGCTGATTGTTGGAGGAGTCGTTCTTTCCAAGTTTGAAGTTTTAGCTTCGAGGAAGTTTGCGAGATGATGATAAGAAGACTGGGATTCACTTTCCTTCAAATTGTCTTTGTTTCCAGCAAATCTACCTTAGTATGCTTTCCCAATTGAGTCGACTTGGGACTCCAAACTAGCAACCACATCATGGGGCACGGCACCACCTAAAGCATTCTGGAGATCCACTCGGTCATGCGGCCCAAGCTTGAAATACGCTACCT
>JABASM010000663.1:0-20094 GCA_019776545.1 Brachystomella parvula
CGAAAAGTGCGTCTTATAGGCGGGTGCGTCTAATACGCGGGGGCGTCTTATAGGACGGGAAATACGGTATTGAAAATAATTTATTAATTTAAAATGAATAAAATAAAATAAAAAATTAAAAAAAAATTTCGCTGAATTCCTCATTAAGGAGCGTTTCAAGTGTATCCAGGTACAAAGTAAACTTTTACTTTTAACATAAATAATTGACACAACTTGTATATCGTCCGCGATATAAATTTGAACTCTTAAATAGTTTAGATGAAGTTTAGTAACATGGAGTAGGAGATTGTAGCAGTAACATGTATTCATAACGTTAATCAACTTGTAGCACGTATAGGTTACATAATTTAGAAGACATTTAGAAAAGGTTTGACGCCTAGTAGAATTAAATACATAGTAGAGATGTGATTTTAAGTCTAAGATTAAAAAGTCTCGATATCGTTTTGGTAGCTGCGCAGTTCATTCGTTTCCTAAATATGAAATTAGTAATAATAGTAATCATAACTAATAGTAAAATATTCAGTAAATTCCGTTGGTCTACACGGAATCAAGGAGGGCAGTTGGTTCTATCCAAAAGAGTAAAACTAGATTGAGTGCACGGAAGTTCTCAGGCTCGATCAAAATTGTGTCTGGATGGAGCCTGGAGGAAGAAAGAAAAATGTAAGATATTATAACCGTACTCAAATCATTAGTACTGACTTTTTTCCGTGGGTGAGCCCAGCGTGAGCGATGAAAGCGAAGAGGATAAATTAATTACTGAGGAAACAGATAACATGGAAGGATAAGGTTCGAGATCACCGTCCTCTGAAGGTAAACAGGTTTCAACCATTGCTGAAAAGAAGAGTTTTTGCATTAAACGCTTCTTACTGCTACTAATTTCTGCATTCTTACCTTCTAAACAATTGACGAAAAGCTCTGCGCTCTCGGCCGTACAATTCGACTAAAATGAAAGAAGGAAGGCCATAATTGACAGAAGAATTCAAAATAAGTTTCAAGTATGTTTACCTTTGTAAATGGTCCAGCGAATCTCCAAAGCCCACCGAACCCAACAGACTGCAAGTAATGTGGCTGCTGCTGTGAGGGGTCTTCGAGCGTGATCATACTCTGAATTATGCTCTGAACGGAACTGAGTATAAGCTGGTCATGGCAAAGTGACAAGACATTGGTAATTTTCGCATCCAGTAGCGTATGACTAGAAATACATGAAACTTAGACCCAATTGTTTAGTACGATGATAAAGTTCGAAAGACTCACATCACAGGAAAAACTTTTGGAAATACGACAGCTGCCTCAGCCAAGTAGTCATAGAGGACACGCATTTCCGACTCATCTGTGGTATATTTGACAAGGGTGGCTAGTACGGTGAGAAGAAGTGCCTGTGTTTGGAGGTCCACGATGACTTCTGGGTCCAAGAGTACATTATTCTCGTTGGAAACACTTGCTCGCTTGCAATCATCTCCTTCCTTAATTTTAAAATAAAATAAGGATTAAATAAACTGGAAGCTTATCCGACAGTCTTAAGTGCAAGACTGGAATAAAATGCTAAGAAATTGTTTAGTGACTCTAGTCACTTTATTTCCTTCGGTGTTGGATTCCGAAGGTTACGGGGAATCGTGTAAGGGTAGACAGCAACATCAAGAACGGAAACAGGTAATAACTAGGTGGATCATTTTTCAGGGTTACAAGCTCAGGCTCACAGCAAAAGGTAGACAACGTTCAAAATGAAAAAAAATTATAGAAGAGTAGAAAAAAAAATAATTAAGAAAAAAGTAAAGGGGCGGCAATAAGAATTTCAGGCTTGCTCGTGAACACCAACGCTGTATATGTCGGCCGTAATTAAATCCGATCTTCCAAAGCAACACGGATAACAAGAAGATTTTAAAAGAGCCAAACAACCTGTCCCATGAATTGGCCAGAATTAAAAATAAATAAAGAAGGTGAGACGGGAAGCATCTCACTTTATCCTCGTTCCGTACTGGCATCGATGCAGATCGGTAAGACCTGAAATCTCGTGGGCACGGGATATCCAAACTCCTCCAATTTTTAGCCCCACTCTGAACCTTTGTCGTCATCAATATATAACACGACTTAATTCACATTTGAAAATTCAGCACAAGGACATGAAACAGACAGAATACCTAACAGACCGATTCTTTCACAACGAGTCAATAATACTATACCCTCTTCAGGCCCCCTCTTCAGGCCCATCTCTCAACAAGAAGAAAAGGATGACAACATGTGGAGTGCTGTGACTTACTTGTTGAACTGGTGACTGTTTGCTATTCTGTCGGAGAGTCTGCGGCGCTGCCATTGCAGAATCTTCCAGCATATCCCAGGATTTCTGTCGCCGGTTCGTCGGAGATTTCGGACTCCACGACATGTTTTCATTAGAGCCGGTCAAGTGGCGAGAGAGATGATGGCGAACATGACATCGGCTACGAACTTCTTCAGAGACCGAAACCAAAGCTTTAATAAATGGAAAAGAAAGTTAGAGCCCAGCCTTCCACCCTCCGTAGAAGCCTAAAATAGCTAGCTTACCTGCTAAATAGGCAACGCTCTCCTTCGTTACTTCAAATTTGTCCTTTTTCGTGGCCTTCGCAACAATCCCAAGGAGCATTGTTAGTATTCGAGTTGTCCGTGATACTGTGGTCGGAGTTGGATGTCGAAAACCCTTAAGAAGGTGGCCCACAAGTGCGAACTGGAAGTTAGCTGGAAAATAAAAAGAGTATCACAACACATAAATTAAACAACCGGCTTTCCGAAATAGGGCTAAAAGGACTGCTTACTTTTGAAAGATAGCCCGACGGCGTGATCAAGTTGTTTAAAGTGCCATTCTAGTGGTTCTCGAGTAGACATCATAGTCTGATCCAAACTCTTCTGCTCAAACATTCCTTGAGAGTCAAGCGTATGGAGATTTTGCTCTAAGAGTGCCAGGCCAGAAGCATAAAGCGAGATTTCGTCTAGCTGGAGCACTGAGATGGCCACCCAAAAAATCATCCGATGAATAGCACTTTCCTGTAGAATAATATTGGTTTATTTGACATTCGCCACCGAAATATCAAGGAGGGGTAAGAAAGCATAGAAATGCAATACTGACGTTAATCGGGAATAAATGAATAGATTAGGTAAGTATTAGATCAACATGGAAAGTTTTACTCACAGGACGCAGCAGGGGAAGCAGCCGAGTGAGGCACATGACTATGGCTTCAATGAGGACCACGTCACTAAAACTCTCTAGGGCCTTCACTAGAATCCGGAGGAGTTGTTTTATGTCTTGATCCTGAATAGTTTTACTAATACAACCGAATACGATGAGGGCCCTGGGCTGAAGAGCCGGGTTAAATCGGAATGCAAAATTCTTAGACAGTTGAGTCCAACCAAGGAGCCAGTCTGATTCAGGAATGTCTCGCATGCATGCCTATTAATTAGACGGTTTTTAACCAGCCGTTTTTGATAGGATGAACCTCTCTTACCTCCATAATTTCTAGGAGAGCGTCTGTGATCACTTCCAGTGAAGTTAACGTCAGTCTTTCTCTATCCATAGGGGAGTAATGTCCCAGCCATCGATCACCGGCATGACGATATGAGGATCGAAATGCTGTCACTGCTGCTGACTTGACTTTGCTAATGCCGAAGAGCAAATAGAATTTCGGCAAGGAGAATTCGTCCAAACTTAGTCTGAGCACTCGATGGGTTTCCTCTGTAAGTGTTCAAAATTATCCTGTAAGTTAGCTGGACAAGCTTACCAATGCGAATAATTTTAACCTGATAGAATCACAAAATCTTCAAAAATCAAGCATTTTCTTTTTTTATACTCACCTGAGAATTGAGGCTGCGTACAGGTGCACAAGGAGTGGATTATATTTATGACCAGCCCATGAGTAGAGGCTCGCATGGAAACTGAGCCTGTACAGACCAGGAAAGATACGATATGGAAAAGGAAAGGTAGATGATGAGCGACGTCGAGACAGTTATTGAAAGACAGCATGAGAAGATACCGGGCCAAAATGGCGATGTCATCCCACATGAGATGCTGTTCTAGGGTAGCCACTGGAGACGTGCAAGTCTTTTCCAGGACTCGGCACAACCGTGAGATAACCTGCGACCCGAAAATTATAACTTTAGTCCTGGAATCAGAATTGAGCTCAAGTATTTACCTTCCTAGCGACAAGCTGAACGTTAGCCGAGGCAAGAGCTACAGCCGTATCTGCCATGATTTCTGCTTGTGGTGAGCCAAGGCCTCCCGTCACACTTCGCTTGATGAAACTATCGAGTACCATGTCAATAAGATCTGTTACTTGACCAAGGGAACCCCATATTTTGGCTTGGATTGAGGGATACATTTCCACCTCCTCAATAGTGAGCGTGATGAGTTTGTCAAGGATCATAGCTACTTTCTGCCGCCTCGTGTCATCTGAGTGCTTGCAAAACTTGACTAAATTCGGGAGCCAAGGCGTGATGTACTCCAGACATAAATGCTTCAGCTCAATAGACGAAGCTCCAAATCTTTCCCAAGAGAAAAATGTCTGTGATTAGAAAGGAAATAGCATGATTGAGTTTTTTCAACCCTTACCCATGGATACATTCTTCCAAAAATTCCAGTGTAAGCCTTGGTTCGTTGTAAGCCAGCTTCTCCGAAACGCTTTTGATAAACAGAGTATTATTAGACGGAATACACAAACCCCAAGTTTCCAGCAGTTGCCCCTAAGAAAATAAATGATGTTCAGAATAAGCGACGTCATTCTTTTAAAATATAAAGAAATTCATCCTACTTCAATTTTGAGATCAAACGTTGCGGTGAGTGCACACAGTTGATTGTACGCTGCAGTGCGAAGATTAGGATCCGAAGAGCCTAAGTTCAGAAGTGCCATATTGAGGAGCGTTCCTGGAACGTCCTTTGGTCTGATTTTTTGATGAACGGTAACTGAGTCCTAAATACGAAAGAAAATAAATATTCATCCTCTGCTCCTTAAACAATATAATTTAGACTCACAGGTTGGGAAAGCTCCCATCGGTTTCTTATATGAATCACAGCTTGAACAATGGAGTCGCAGTCGTTATGAATAAAGGAAAGAGGCCCAGACTCATTTGCGATTGTGAGCGTAAACTGATTGTCATCGACGAGACAGACTTCCTCAATTTCAGAAGCGTAGTAGACATCATTGAGAAGAACGGAATGGGACAGAACCTTTGTTTTCTCAGCTGAGGTAATTTGAATAGCACTAGGTCCCACCTTGATTGTCACTTTTGTATCCTTATGAGAAAGTTTTAAAGCGTTGTTGAATACTTTGAGATCCTCATCTAGCGACAGTGTTGCACCCGGCAGTTTCTGCTGGTCAGTGTCAATAAAATCTGCTAGCCGAGTAGCAGAGTCCAAGAAAAGTATTTTACGGTTCCCCTGAAATTAAAATAATTTGTTTCTGTTTCAGTCATGCATAACGTTTAAATGAATTTACCTTGAGCGGAGGAAGAATTCGGTCGTGGTACTTGGTATACTCTCGTACCCAGGAATTACCTGTTTCATAAAAATCCGCTTTACCTTTTTGTAAAAGGATTTAAATATCAAAAAGGGGAATTACAATTGTAAATGTAGGCAGTGTGAAGATTCTCATAAGCTACCTCCGGCAACACGACGAACCTAGAATATAGAAATATAATATACAAGCCTTGAATAAACCTAGAGTCCTAATTCAAGGGGTAACAAAACGAACCATTTCTGGAGATACTCCGTTCGGAACCGATTATCTGAAGACGTATGGGTAAAATCTACGACTAGCTCAAAAGGTTTGTGACAAAATGGCTTGAGAGTGAGGATGACGTGGTAGATGAGTAGGTCCCCATTCGTTTCCGCGATTCTAGAAAAGAAATTTTTTTCAATGTGAAATAAGGAAAAAATTGGGTCCGAAAATTGTAAAGAAACTCTTGTATTTTGTGCTCTTACTTGTATCGCCTCGCAACATAATAAAATACAGGATTTCCAGCTTTAGAGGTCCCAGCTTGGTAAAAGATATTTAAAGACTTAATTGACTTGAATTCATCTTTCTCGTGCATATTGTGCTTAGACATGATTTCCTCGAATTTAGTGGCTGTCATGTCCATCGAGCTCCATCGAGTATAAGATGAAAATAGTAAACTAAATCAAAAAAAAAATATTGCTGCATAAATACTCATTCCAATTCTAAAATGTTATGCTGTTCTTACTGAGAATCTACAGGTTTGTGCTCTGGTGGGCCTAGGTAAGCCAGAAGTGTGGCCATTTTATCAAACGGTCGTCTTCCAACTGCTTTATGATCACGGGAGGAAGAAAGGTAGTCTCCTATCCGCTCCTGATGAGTCCACAGCAACCGATGGAGTGCAACGACGTTTGCGTCACTCACGAATGACAAGCAATGAGATCCACCTGCACAATAGGAAGTTAAATTTTTAGCGGAAAACTTTAGCCGTACGAGGACTCCTAACCTTGCTCTATTGTTTCACAGTCTGAAGCTATTTGTAGAAAAAATCTTCGACCCACTTCAAAATTCGCACGTACGAAGTCATTGAATGGGAGCATGTGCTGTTCCTTAGAAAATTCCACATGGTTTGCTATGTTTTGGAGTATTTTTGAGACAAGCATGAGCCCACGCTTAATTTTCTGAGTTGGCTGCCTTTCCACGATTCCGCTCTCACAAGGGCTCACGATAGCCGGATTTATAAAACGTAAGAAAATAACTGTTCCCACTGCTCCCATGTTGTTTTGAGGGAATTGAGGGAATCGCTTGCTCAGAACTTGATACAGACAATGGCACATACTTCGGAGTTGCGGTGGGAAGCTAAACCGAGAAATGGAGGCAGTCAAAATTGTTTAGTTTCACAATCTTTTTGTTTTAGTGTTTTATCCTCACCGTTCTGCAGATGACACAATGGCTTCAAATACTTTCTGCGTCAAGGCTACAAGATTCTGGCGATTTTGCTCAATATTATCGCCAGCATCAAGGCGGGCAGGATCTACCTCAAAAGAAAGCGTAGTTTCGGACACGAAGGGGCGAATGAGTGGTTCCAGAAGTCCTTGCAAGTAGGAAGCGCCGTAGATTTTAAAACAGAAGGCCATGATTTTTGAAGCCAAAGAATTGCCACGGAATAGAGTTTGCATACAATCCGATGCCTCGACCTCACGATAGAACATATTCCAGAGAAGTGGAGACAAAAGATGTTTTGCATCAAACAATGTCACCAACACGCGAGCCAGCTCATCCTGGTACGAAACAAATTGAGTGTAACATAAAAATTTATTCGTTTATTTTTATATCTCACCATCTGACTGAAAGTGACAACATTGGCAAGAGCCATTGCAATCGGTAGTTCCCCTTTGTCTCCAATCATTGTGACCAATTGAACTAACTGCTCAAACCGATCCGCAAGTACTGTCTCTGCAAGGGTATCAAACTCTGTTCCTTGCTGCAAAATCTTCGTCAAAACCTGAAGATAAAAACCACTTGTATTAAAGCTGTTAAAATCGTATAATTCAATTTCCTAGAAATACCTCCATAAATGCAGCTCGAGTCTGAAGATCTGGGTGGTATCCTAGCGATATGGAGTGCATTAGACCAGAATCAATATTTGCACTCAGAAGATTGGACATGGCCTGAATGGTGAATTGCCTCAAAGCATTTAGCTTATTTACATGAGATGCTTTCGAGGTTTTTTGCTCCAATTCCTGTCCTTCCGTGCATTCGTTTAGCAAATTCTTGAACAAGGTGAAATACCTAAGCAGTTTTAAATTAAGAATTCGTTTCGAAACAAAGTAAGAACTTAGTTAACGCTTACTTAAGGAAAAGCTGAGATTTTGCTTCCATTAAATCCCCACGATCCGATTCTTCTGGTTGAAGCGGAAGACCGCGAAGCAGAGCAGCCACGGCTTCCATGCAAGCCTAATTTTGCCCAAGAAATAAGATGTCAGCATACTTAAGCGTATAAGAACTTTTTTCAGAATTAAATACCTGATCGAGGTCCCGTGTTATAAGTGTGACATCTCCCTGAGTTGGCGGAGCGATCTGATGCGATGTTCCCATAACCCAATCCGTCAAATACTCTACCAGCTTATTTCGAAACTTCATTTCCTGTCGAAAGGCTAAATCATCTCTTCGCGTCATCATCGCTTCAACCAACTGACATAACTTCGTTCGAATGTGTAAAGCATGTACTGTCATGTCAATGTGTCTCACGTATCTGGATTATGAAAATTACTGATTCAAAACCAGAAATCAGTTTTTGAAAATAGTGCAGCCAATTTACCTGACGATAGCTAGCATCATTCCTTCGATACTAGTAGACCCCAAATGCTCCGATGGTTGGTCCACTTTGTTTTCCAGCACATTTTTCATAATAAAAATGATGTGCTCGATGAACTGAGTGTTTATATCAGTCACAATTACCTAGAAACAAAATGCAATGTTTATTTAATTTTTTCACTTTTGTATGCTTGAATTACTTGTTGCTGCTGGTCAAAGAACTTCTCAACAATCACTTTGATTTGGTCAAAAAGGATCGGATACAATGCAGGAGCCATCTCATGACCTACCAATTCCTTTACGTGTTTCTGAATTTGAGCCCCAAACTTTTCATTGGTACAGACTAGAAGACGAAGTAGCTGGCCTACGAATCTAAAGGAGAAAAAAATTTATTATTATTAACCAGTTAAGATGGAACCAATCCTTAAGTTCTTACGCTGTCACGGGACAGTACTGCATATCCTGAGAGGCAAGGACGCTGGACTTTCTCGAGTCCAGGGAAAGCGTTGAGGAAGCAGAGGAAATCGGCACTTTTCCTGGACTCTTTTTCTGGAGACAGACTCCGCCCAGGGCACACAGAAAGCCAGTCATATTCGCCCATTCATTAATTTGGTCCTGCAATATTTGAACCTAAAGCAAGCAGCAAACTAACGAAATTTTAAAGACTACCTCAAGGTCATGATCGGAGGAATGGTGTGAAGCTCTCCGCTTCCCTCTATGATGAAACTCTCCAGCGCCCTGGCCACTTTCTTCAGTACCACTCAATTTTCCTTTTGGATACTGGAGGAAATGTTTCGTACTGGATTCCCAATTCATGAAACTCTCCTCCCATGCCTAAAATCATTTTTCCAGTAGATTTATGACCTTTTTTCAATAGTAGTCACCGAAATCTGTTACCTGCAACACCCCAGTTGTACAGTGCTCTATCTTTCGGAGCAACACCATGATTCTCTTCTGCAGAGCAGCTCTTCCTGCAAATATTACCACCGTATAAATTAGAGGCACACACCGGCAGTAGCTTAACCCCCGTTCTGAGCAACATGCAGGAATGATGAATCTCAAATTTACCTTGATGCTGCTCACGGAGATAGACTCTAGTGTCCTGGTTAGCTTTGCAAGTAATATCGAGAAAATATATTTTTAACTTAACTAGTAATATGTTTCCAATAGTCATTACGTCATAACTCGTCACCCAGGTGCGCCGCCAGTTAATGAAGTGAAACGATGGCGGCATACCTAAAACGGCTCCCGGTGACGAGGTTATGTTACGTTAATGGAGATTTGGTTAAAACCAAAAACACTCTTAAAGCAGTTTGGCCTAATTAATCCAAGAATTGAGCAACATGTGCTACTTACCTGTGGTTAAAACCGCAGATGCCGAAGCCAAATCCAGATAGATGTTGTAATTTGGTAAGATACAGGTAACTGTGAGCTCATCTGGACCACACCGAATATCTGCTTCCTCACAGAGTAAAGCGAAGCAGGACATTGCGATCGGTACAGCTTCCATATCGATGCTCCATAGATACATGAAGAAAACAACCTGAAATGCGAATCGGACTTATAAACAAAAGTTTTGGAAGAGTCTGTAGGTACGCTATGTCTGACATTTACTTCCAATTTGATGTGAGCCTGCCGGCAAATTGCAATGTGACTCCCAACGTTTGCGTAGTCTTTGTGTCTCGTTAGGAACAGATTCCGACAGACGAGAATTTCTCTCAACCACTTTAAAATGTCGGTGTAGTTGACGATAAGGTGTTGAATGAGCTTCTGGGATATGGAAAACAGAACCTGGAAACCACAGACAGAGAGTTATTAATCCCGCCGGATGGCCAAATGTCAAAAGTTCTTGACCTGCGATGACACGTCCCAAAATGTGTTGATAGGAGCCTCAGGATTCCACATCTCGATTTTCTCAGGCCGATGGAGGACGAGTAGAGCCTCCATAGCCTCTTGGGCAACATCTGGCATCGATGTTTGATGAACGAGAGACACTAGGCCGTTAATAAGTTCAAGCGTTGAACTTTGGATTTCATGCCCAGCCTTCCCTTGATTCTAAGAACGAATACCAAGTTGGAGCAAGTGAAAAACAGAATAAAACTCCTTATGCTTACGTTCAGCATGAGCATTGGATCGGCATGGATGAGTCGAACCATCCAAAAAAGCAGATGTTTGTAACTTGCTGGTTCCTCGGAAGATTTTTCCTTGAATTTGAGGGTGCTCACTTTCTCCTTTAGTGTTAAGCTCTGAAATATGAATTAAAATTATTTCGATAACATCCTAACCGTCAATTCCACATATCAGGTCATACAGTATAAAGTATAATATACCTGACAAAGCTAGTTATCAATCATTCAAAGGCAAAGTGAGACAGAGAAAAAAGACACAACATTGACTTCTGTCCGTCATTGAATATTAAATAGCGGAAATGGGGACTCACCTGAATCATTTTTAAGGGCGTATGCGAAATACATCCTTGTGTCACTTTATTCAGCGTTTCTGTAAACATTGCCCTCATCTCGGATGACTTGTTGTACACAATTTCAATCTGCGGCCACCAGGCAAGCCGAGTTTGTGTAATGATTCTAAAACCATAGAATATACAAATGTGAATATAAAGCTAGCACAAAAAGGATATTTTTCTACTTACCTGTGTAAAGAGCTGACCAGCACGAAGTGGTAGGTCGAGGGAGAGCTGGGGTTGAGACAAACTTTAAGTGGTTCATTATTATGAGGATTTATCCGAAAGCAGGAAACAAAACAGTCTATCATCAGATCCACGTCCTGAGCTGCATAACTCTGCCCACGAGAAAATGGCTTAATTGGGTTGAACAGGAGAAGCTGAATTAAGAATAATAAATAACTGAGTACCCAGTGAAAATTATGTTGACACAAAAATGGATTTCTGGATCGATTATTTTTACCTTTAAATCATTGAACACGGTGTGTACGAGAGCAAAGACAACGTTGTTACGATCTAAAATGTTGATATAGGTCGAAACTTTGCACAATTTTACACAAGTAACGGCAGCGGCCTCAGTGAGTTGCCTTGATGAGCTGTGAGGTAGGAGAGCCTTCTTCAGACTATCTATAAACTGTTTCTTCTTACAATGCCGTGGGGAGCACGGAGCACCAGCGTCAGCATTCACAATCTCTTCTAAAATTTTCTGCAAATCATAAGTTCGAATTAATAACATGTAAATGAAGGGGTAGCTCTTGTCCTCCCTTACAGGTGAAAGAACTAAAAGCATGATCTGCAGTGGCCAGACTGCAGCTCTCCTTTTGTTATTTTCGGCAAAATTGTCCAACAGTTCAAAAAGAGCTTCACAGCACTTCGCAAGCTCTTCGCACGGCTTTTTCTGAGAAAAAATAAAATAAAATAAGACTAAATTGCGGATAAGGGTTGTAAAATGCTATCACTCACCTGTAAATCTGCGAATTCAGAAGGATAGTGTTCCCTAATTTGATAAAAATAATTCATTACTAATTATTGTTTAACTTAATATTATTAAAATTCAGTGAATTACATCCAGTTCCAGACTGCCTTTTCCAGGGAATTCATGAGTATTAAATGGGCTCCTTTTTTTAGCATCTTAAACTTTTGCACAGTTTCTAAAAAAAAGAATCAATATACAATTATTTCGCAATTCCAACTGATTTAAAATAGACTGCGCTACCGTTGAGAAGTTTATTAAGTCGCTGCAAATCAAGGCTAATGTGTTGTATGAGCTCGATGTCGGCATAGTCCGGATTTTCTTCGTTGCTGGTGCTCAACTCTTGGAGCCTGGCCGATACACGATTGAAAACAGCGTTGAAATTATTCATGGAGAGGGCGAAAAGGACTCTGGATGCTAAACTACGCAGCTGAATGACCATAGGATTCTCTGCCGGCAGATCTAGTACGATCAAATAATTTGGTTCAAAATGAGAATGAGAAAATCTGGTTCAAAATGAGAATAGGGAGATTGCGTTTTCTTTGGGATAGTACGTTTTGCCTCACTTTTTCCTTTTTTTCAACTCCCGCCGGTTGATCGGGCCAATAGAATTGCTTCCTTTTTTTGCCAAAGTTAAAAAAAAAAGAAGTCGTACCATACCAAAGAAAACGCAATCTCCCTAATGAAACTGGCTTTTTCAAGTTTCTGCAGAGAACCAGGAATCCAGGTTAAAAGACAAGACAACCCGCCATACCAATAAACTGACAGACTTCACGGAGAAGCAGCTTGACATTCATAGCCTCATCGTATCTGGTCGTGTCTTTTGGCTGCCCGCTCAGACATTTCTCCAGGGTGTCAAGGACAATGAGAAGTGACTCGTAGTAGTTCTTTTCAAAGTCTGGTCCATGCGGTTTTTGTGACGAGAGAACGGCAACAAACTGCAGAAATGCACAAAAAAATAACTATGCTACCAAATAATTATTACGAATTGCAAAAACATACCGTTTCGTTGACCTTCTGAAGGATTTTCGTAAGGCCAGAAATGACTAATGAGAACCTGGAGTGTGAGATGTCAATTAGACAGCGCTTGTTCTGTTCTACGTTATATCTCGCATGAGTGGTCTGAGGCCCTGTTCGGCATGGGAGCTAGATCCAGGGATTAAAGGTTATAAAAACAAATTATGAATCAGAAAAAATGGATAGTTCATTACCTGCTCCTCGAATCTCATGATAAGGGAGGTAACCCATTCTACAGGTTTCTGAGAGGCCATAGCCCTGACAGATCCAGAACGAGAAGACACAGATGAATTTGTTGAAGACGTCTTGGATGGTTAATGGGGATGCGACATTATCTAGTTGAGCAAGCAAAGGATCAATAGTTAAGTTAGTTGCAGAGCTGGGTTGAAATATGACACTCCATAAGAACCCGAACCTCTAATTTATAATACTGATTCGCTGATTCCCTCTTGGAGGATTTACAGGTAGAGGTCCCTAGCCTGAAAGAATTTCCTAAGACATTCCTACTCTTGTAATTGATTCATGATGGTTGAAGAGCAAGGGCGATTTAGAAGGGTAGGGGCTGAGCTGTTGGTTTCTAATCAACTGGCATTCATGTGGTATGACTATTGAGGAGTTCTTCCTGCAGATACAAACGAAACGTAACTGAAGAGACGTCTATTTTGAACTCTCATCTCCTCCAGGGACGACCTGGAATACAGACATAACGAGAGTAAAATTCATTCATTAAAGCAGTCAATGACTATTTTAGAGACAATAAAAACAGTAGGACTAGACAAAACAGGGGCAGACAGAATGGAGAGAATTAAAGAATGGAAGAGAATAACAAAATGGATTATTATTTATGGGTTTTCATTCAGTGATTCATTAGCTCTGGTCTCAGAACGTCAAAAATTAAATTATATATGACTCCAGGAGCATTCAGCCTCCGTCTGACCGCGGCATGTTGACCAAGTTGCTCATAGGTGACGATCGATGTACGAGAATGGAAAATGAAAAATAGGTAAAGAAGATAGAAAATACCTGGTATTGGGCCAACTGACTGACAGTACCTGATGAAAATGAAGATGAGAAGTCAAGTACAATGGAGGAGCCAGGAAGAAGAACCGTTGAATTTTTGAAGCTTGATGCTCAACAACTTGTTCGAAGGCTAAGCGTATGTATGGAATTCCAGTGCCCTGCTTTCTGCCGTCCTGGATCTTGAGAATGGATAATCCCACACAAAAATCGATAGAGAAACTTTCCCAGTCCTCCCGTTTTTAGCACAAACACAGATGTAGAAAAAGGATCCACTCGCTCATTCATTCATTCATTTCTTCACCTGTCCGTGGACTTGAGACACTCTCCTCGGCTGGAGAAAACCCACCAGCCAGTCACCGCCGTGGCTGCCTTCTACAGTATGGAAAGTTTAGAGATGGAATCTGGTAAGGGGAAGGGTCTTTACCAAATTCCATGCCTAAGCTTCCCATCCTGTTTTGCATTTACCTGTGCAAAATGTTCATTAAGGCTTTTGAAAATGTGGCCTGCAGCCGAAAAGCAAGCTTTGGCTTCCCTTTAACTTACTCTTAAAGCTTGTTCAAATGACTTTACGTCGAGTACGTTATGAAGCACCTTTTCCGACTACTTATACGAAGCGTCGAAAGGGGGAGGACGGATTTGCTAGAGCAATCCCCCTCCCTCAGATTTTTCTGAATTTTAAAGATCTTTTCTTCCAGCTCAGCTGAGCTCACCTCACATGTCAATCGAAAGGACTTCTGGCGGCCATGTTTTACATCAAAAAGGTCAAGTGTGGTATGCTTTTATAATGAGGACATCAAGCCCTTTCGATTGACATATTACTTAACCCGATCGGTAAGGACAGCTGATTGACCTTTGGTCAGTTCTGAAGGTCAAAGGAAAGCGACTTTCGAATTTCAGCTCATATATACTTCTCAGAAAAATCTGGCGGAGTGGGAATCTTCCAGCCCAGCAAAATTGGCCCTCCCCCCTTTCATTTTTTTGAATGCTACAAGAATCAATCACCAGCTTGCCGGTTCACGCATTTTTATAAGCTCCAAAGAGGAAAGCATTTCAAACTTCAGCTTCCTTATTCTTTTAAGTTTTTGGAAAAGGTGGTTTTTTTTATCACAAAAATACTGTTGTACACATTTTCCATACGTAGAAGGTACTCGCGGCGGGGACTGACGTTGCTTGCATTGCAAGAGACGACGCGCCGAGCTCGTCGTTTGCATTTCAACCAGCAAATTATGATCCATTGGGATGGGAATGAAGTTAAAATTAAAAATCTTTATTGTTGTAATTAAAAAAAAGAGGCTGCAGGCAACTAGATTTCTTTTTGTTACAAATATTCCTGCACTCGACGTTACCCCAAAGGACTCAATGGTAGAACACGCGCTGGCGGCACCATTCACTTCCCACGACACGACGGGAGATTTTCGTAACGTAAAAGCAAATTATAATACTAGAATGAAGCAGTCCAGGACATTACTTAATGCAGTTGATTATTGTTTGTCATTCTGGCATTCTCTATCGGTGATAGCATCTCATCAAATTCCACATAGAAATCCTGCCATTTCAGGTCGTCCAGAATAAATGTTAAAATTTCTCGCAAGACTCGGTGCCTGTCTACCTGCTGTGATGAGAGAAATAAGGATTAACAGTCATGAATCTTAGATTCAATCTAGTTAATGTTAATTCTTACACCGAACTGAGGTGTGGAGTTCGCTGCTGCCAGAGAAGAAGAAGAATGGGTCGGTCCGAGTAGGTCTTGACAGAGAGCATGCAATTCCTCTTTTACATCTGAAAGAATAATTATTAGTTTAAAAGCTTAAATGGACGCCTGGACTGGAGAGTACTTACGCCTTGCAGCTAACGTCTTAGCCAGAACTACTAATAATTCATGGATTTTAGCAGTATCTTCTGCTTGGACAGCCGATGCAAGACGGATCTTGATCTGTGTGACGACGCTGACGTTGTTCAGCGAGTGTTTTTGTGCACTGTGGATGCCCTTACTGCTGATGTGCGATTCAGAGTTAGCTGCAAACCTGGGAATTTAACGAGAAAAATGTTAACGTAAAACTTAAATAAATAAATAACCGGCAAGATTTTAAAAACTCTTTAACTGACCAAGCTTTCATATCAAAGGAGTAGGAGTAACGCTTTCCATTGGGCGTGATGATTTCAGGTGATGCGTTATTTATGCTGATATCAAATCCGGATGAATTCTGACCTGAAGAAAAATCAAGGTTAGCGTTCACCTACCAATTTATCATTCTCTGCGTTATGATTACCGGCATCACCAACCCGTAGTACCGGTAAAATTGACTCATTCTTTAACAGGCGTTTTTTCAATGATATGTCCCACATATCAAGGGTAAATTTTACGGAAACGATTGCCAGAAATGGCTCATTCAAAGCAAACCGGGAAGGAAGAGCTGGAATTATGAAAGGCGGGATGGCGTAATATCCTTTGAGATCTAAAATGTGTACTGTGCAGTCTTTGCAAACTGCTGCAACGTGGCTTTGACTACCCGTAGCAGCCAAAATTGGACTTGGTGTCACGATTGTCCAGCCCCGACCAGAGTACGGAACGGCTTCATGGTCACATTTCAACTGGTTTATTCCGCCTTCTCCGTTTATCACATTTAGGCAGTAGATAGAGCCCTTTGCTTCCCCAATCTACGAAGCCATTACCCATAATTAGAATAACTACTAGTAAATCACCCATAATAATCCATATATTGAATTCGTACCTTAATTACTCCGTTAGCCATTTTCATTGGCTCTAGAAGTAGTGTGTCGTTTGTGCGAGGAACAGGAGCTGCTGGTCGGTCAGTTTTATTGCTGGCGTTCGCGTTGATAATGATGGTATTCAACCCCTTTTCCAACGCAGAGGGCTTTATAATTTTTTTCGGAGGACCAAAAGAAGTCGGAGTCTCTTCTAAGTCTCTTTTTCTCTTTGATCCAGCCGTGAACTTGGCGTCAGACGCTTGAGCTTGTACACTAGAAACAGTTACTTCTGCCGGTGCTGGAATAAGGAGATCAGGTACTTTGGAAGACGCATCGCCATTATGGTTTGAGCTCAATGATCCAGTCAACGGAGGGGTGGTCCCGTTGGTGACAATTTGATCTACTCTGGTAGGAGCAATTCGTTTCTTCACAATTCCTGGTTCATTCGCTCCGTCTTTGGTGATGGACTGACTTTCAGTAGGTGTTGCATGGGGTTTCTCTGGGAGAGGAGCAGCAACAGCAGCAGCTGATTCGGCTTGGGTACGCACGTCTTCAATCCCGGATACCATGTTGTTCCTTAAGTCAGCAGTGTGATTGGAAGCGGTTTTACTTTCCCCAAATATTACTTCCTCACTAGAATTCAAAAGGGAATCAATTACAGTTAGTTTTAGATGTACAGTGCCCGCCAACGAAATCGATACAAATCAGAAAGAAAAATTTGTTTGTTTTTAAGCAAGTTGAAGTTTCACAGGTAGGGAAATTGGGCTGCCGAAGAACGTTAATATTTTAGTAGCTTATTCTGGGACAAAAATGGCAGTATCCCATGGTAACAGCCAATTTCTCGAAATGAATTGTATCGGTTTCAGTGGCGGTCACTGTATATTAAATAGAAGAAGCATACCGTAGACTATGAAAAGATTAACAGTCCCTACTATGACTACTACTTTCACACCTGCTTATCTGTAACAATTGCCCACTTTAAGATCCTTAACCTTGAAGTAGTAAGTAAATACTAGTGCAAAATTAATAAGAGTTGAGTTCTGACCCTAGACAAAAATTTTAGCGAGTACGACTAGGGAGCGGGATAGCGGGAAGAATCCCTCCTCGGGGTATACGCTCTCACTTGAGAAGGAGCAAGACCAGTAAAAAGAAATAAGCCAAAATAAGAGCAAAGCCGCAACACACGGTCATGTAGGGTGAAAGGAAAGCTTAACAAAATCTAAAACCTTGATCTTGACCGATCTTGACCTAAGGAACAGGTAGAAAATTTTTACGTTCATCCGAACTATGTAAGAAGTCAAATTCGCACATTACAAGACTTATCAAGGTCAAATTAATCACATTAACCCTGGCTTTTCTAACAATGATTCCGACAATAGTATACCAGCCAAAACACAACAGAAGTTATTCAAAAGATTTCGAAGAAAATCCTGATTTAGTAAAATATCATAGCGCATGTGCGTTTGATCAACGAGAAGAGCAGGAATCACGACGAAAATCACAATGATGAATAATCACAGTTGTAGGACTCACCTCTTCTGAAAGGCTGGAACCGGGACATCGTGTTGAGGCAGTAAAAATTTTGGAGTAATTCGGCGCTTTCCATCAGGCCTCCTTGTTTCGATCTGCTTGTCTGTCGGACCCCTTATCACATAATCTGCGGACTTTTTCTCCTGAAGCTGTGGAAGGGGTGATGGCTTAGAATCCTTTTCCGCTCCTCTACTGTTGTCTAATGAGGGGTCACTGCTTTCTAATTCAGTCTTTATTTTCTCTACTTTCTTCTTCGCTAAGAAAACTTCAAGGCTTTGACACATGTGGTCGGAAGAGCCGGAGAGGTAATTTAACTTCACTCCATAGACACGTTGATGAAGGGACAACTAAGGCATACCATTAAAGCAATATTCTTAGTATAGTTCAAGGATGAACTAATTTTAAAAAATCAGTACAAAAGCTTACCATATCCTCATGGCTTAGAGGATCCCCAATTTCATCTCTGGAGAAAGTGACAACTGTTACAGTTCCATCACCGGAGCACGCTATCATCATCCTCCCATCGGACGACCAAGTGAGATCCATGACGGAATTTGCGAAGATGTCTTTAACTACAACTAAAGGCCGCTTGAGCGCTGTAGACCAAATGGAAAGCGAACGATCCCTTGAGCCAAGAGCTACGTAGCACATTTGGCTCTTTCCTTTCTGGAGCATCGTTCGAGTAAAGCGCTAAAAAAGTAGTAACAGTTATAGCTTCCGATGTCTACGCGTGCAAAATTAAAAATACTTACCACACAGACAACGGCTTTGCGATGTCCTACGAAATCTTTGTCGGTCTTCCAACCATCTCTCTCGACAATTTGAGCAGTGGGGCCTCCACAATTCATTGCATGGGCAGAAACTAAATAGCCACCATCGGGTGACCAATCAAGTCTTAGCACATGCGTCGTTCCTCCACACTAAAGCAGAAGACGAAAGAGTAATTTCAATTAACGGCGTGCCGTGATCCCGTTTCTTACCTCCGTAAAAGACTCCGTGACATCATGCTCCAACATCCAGTCGCTCGTTCTCCAAATCTTTAGTGTCTGATCATCACTTTGAGTAGCGAGATACGTTCCAACAGGGTCCCATGTTACTCCTTTGACAAGACTTGAATGACCTGTGAGAGAAAAAACTGTTAGTCATTTCTGCATTCGATTCAACAGCATGTCTTTATCAAGCGCACCTTGAATCTCTTGAACAACGCGTGGAAACTTATAGGCATCCCATATTAGAACCTTGTTATCCACTGATGCAGAGGCCAAATAACGGTCATCAGGTGACCAGGCTAGGTCCAGGATGTCCCCGCTATGGTTCCTCAGCGTGAATACAGGTTTCCATACTTCTTGAGCACTCTTTCCAAAAACAGAGTTTTGACTTGCGGATGACACAGCGCTGAGGCACGGATTACCTTTCAACTCCCATATGATGATGATTTTGTCATCCCCACCGGATGCAAGGTAATTCCCTTTATTACTCCACCGTACGGAATTCACACAGGCTGAAAAAATATTAATATTGGTTCAGACTACAGTCCAACAATCGAATCAACATATGCATACCACTGTGATGGTCTAGTTGACAAACCAGTTTCGCCATTTCCACCTTTGGTTCATCGGGATACTCAATGGTTCCTATTCCCCAGATAGCGACTCTTCCCATCGAGTCAGCCCCTGAGAGACAAAAGATACTTTTAATTCTTACCCATTATTATCCTTACAAAATTTCGTTTAGACTAACCTTGACCTCCAGTTGCAAATCTGCGGCTGGTTGGATGTATGTCAACTGAAAAAATTGGATGTCCATCATGATGTATCCAGGAAGGTTTCTGCAACTTCATGACAGCAACCCTAGAGAACCTGCAATGCTGAACCTGTCTGAAAATAAGACGTTGACGTTTATGCCTGGTTGGTCTGTTTTCCTTACTGATTCCTTAAAAAATATATTCAGGAATCCTAGGTTCTGTCGGTCCGCAGTTCTAGCACATACATGTGGAAAATCAAGTCGCTACAAGCAGCCCTCGCTCTTGGAAATACAACTGCCAAACTAATTTCTGTTAATTTCTACCACATAACTAACCTCAAAACCGATTAAGCATCAGGTTAATTGATTTA
>JABASM010000664.1:0-20080 GCA_019776545.1 Brachystomella parvula
ATGAAATAGAAGTTCCCTCTTTTCGACTGTTTTCTGAAATATTTATGTTTTGACACCGTTCGCTTATTCTCGGAAGTTACTGTAATTTTGCAAAAAAAAAGTGTCGTAACAATGTCTTCGTGATCTGGAATACATGAATCTGCACAACCAAATAATTAGACTAAAAATCTGTTTCAAAGCACATACGGGAAATGTCTAATAAAAGGATCTGTGTATTCAATGCCTCGTCATATTAAAAGTAATAAACTTCATTCTCCAGTACTCCTGTCTCATCATGGGGAGCTCCAAGAAACGCCTCTGGCCAAGTTGGAAAAGTTTTAGGTAGGAAGCTTGGTGATACCCATCTGGAATTCATTTTTACGCCGGAAAAACCTGGTTATACACTCTAGTACAGGTGCAGGTTGTTACTCCCGACAAACAGTAAAACAGTAAATACTTAAAGTAAAAAAATAACGATTTTAAATTTAATCCGGATTTTAGGCTTAATAGTTACAGTAGTGCTCAAAAGTAATGATACCCCTGCCCTTCATTACAAAATTCTTAGTTTATGTAGAAGAGGACAAATGACTTGAATTTTTCAATGTCGTTTTCTGCATAGCATAACCTTCAACTTAACACCTTAATCATTGAAATCAGTAAGCTCAGAGAGCGGAGATAGGTCAGTACACTTTGTTGTAGGTGTATCATCACTTTTAAGCACTACTGTAAAAGCAGAACAATATTGAAGAAATCTTAAGAATCAAGCTGGATAATAGGATTTCGACTCAACCGATAAAGGTTGGAAACCAAGTTGGAAAAGAAATTCAAACAAAAACTTTAATCAAGTCCCGATTATCTTTCAATTTCCATCACTCCTCCAGGCATCCATCTGTACAAGCAACCACACATTTCTTTATTGACATTATTTTATAGTGAACTGGAAACTAGAAGTTTTCTAGGGAAGGCTGAGGAGCGTGTGGCTGCTAATAATTATGCAGAAGCATGCTGCACGAAGTGGAGAGTGTATTTCGATTTCAGCACTAGCATCACCCTGACCTCCTTATTCTCAATTTTCCAAATTCAGTTATTCTGAAAATGTGCTCGTCTAGAAAAAGTGGACTTTTGGCTCTTGTGATTTTCATCGGGTGTCAAGTAATCATATACATTTGGTATTATACGTTTTTTAGTAATAGAAGTGGGGTTGAACGTGGTGAAATCCTATTAGAGGATGCCACCACCCCAGGAACTCGTATAGTTAGAGTAGAAAATACTAAATTAGTGACAAAATGGATCCTAGCCCGAGAGGCTCTGTTAACAGAAGGGGAAAGCCCTAGACCGTCCAAGCCAAGGTTGGATTTCCTTCTGCTTCTGCGCAAAGTGGTGCTCTTTGGCTTAAGGGAAGTTAACAATCAAATTAAAAATGAAGACTGTGCACATTGGTGGACTAATCCACTCTCGGTTACGGAAATGGAAGAAACAAAAGTTTCAGATGGAGTCGACGAGTACATGCTAACGTTTGTAGCTCAGCCTGGAAACATTCCTTTCCAAACTATAGTGCGTCGGCGTGTTAATCTCCCCAAATCAACCTATCCATTTATATCTGAGGAGCTTTTCCTAGTTTCTGCTCGTCGCCAGGATTCCCTTCCTCCAAACTGCGGATTGGTGAGGCCAGAGCTTCGGCTAATCTGTCTCTGTGCTGGAGAAAGGGCAAATGCTGAGAATGTGACCAAGGAAGTAAGGAGAAAATGGAGCCTGTCAGACCCAGAGCTTTTTTCGTGGCCACCTAACGTCCCGATGTTCGTACCTGACTACATTGCATTTGGAAGGAAGGATCTCTATCTAAAATCTCCAGGGAATTCCACGGATTTTTGTGGGCCGTCTGTGAAGATGATTTTACTAATCAGTTCTGCACCTTCACATAAACTTCAAAGGAGCACAATTAGAAGCACGTTTGGGAATTATACGTTCCTGAAGGGGAACGGTGTCAGGCTCCTCTTCCTCTTCGGGCGACTGACAAATACAACTTTACAGGTAATCAGATTGACAAAGTCACTGCCTCTGGCCTTGGCCTTGTGCTTGGATTTTATCTCAGTTAACTGAAGCAGAACAGCGCAATCGCGGGACATGGGATGAATCCAGGCCCGGGAACGTATTCGCTCATTATTAATAGCGCGAGCGCTATTCATGCGAATGCAATGTCCAGCCGTCCGTCCGTCCGTCCGTCCGTCCGAACATCCGTCCGTGTGCATGTATCTCAGCAACGGGTAATCGGATTGACTTGATTTTCGGTATGAGAGTTCCTTAGGGTCCCTAGTTGTTCACTATCAAGTTTAACAGCGATCGGTGAAGTTTTGAAAATTTTCGATTTTTAGCCCATAATGTGATATGGTGTATATGTTACACCCCCGTATACACACGGTATGACCCCGTATACACCCGGTATGACCCCGAATACACCCGGTATGACCCCGTATACACCCGGTATGACCCCATATACACCTGGTATGACCCCGTATACACCCGGTATACCCTCGTATACACTCGGTACACCCGGTTCACTCGCGCTATTCCATACATCTGTCATTGCACGGTTTATTTAATTTGAAATGAAAATGGAGCGATTTCTTCAGCGTCTTATTCAGCGCTCCAGTAAAATATACTAATTAACTTCTCATAACTGTAAATTATGTTTATGGTACAATTTAAAATAATGTTAACATTAATTTCGGAAAATATTTTTGAGATTCCCCTATTTCCCAGTTTCATTTGCAACTTCGCTGCTGTGCAATTTTATGGTTTTGAAGTTACCCCATTTTTTCACATTAGGAAACTTCGGGATTTTAGCATTTTTGAACTTGAATTTCCGTTCGAATCTTAACTTCTGAATTTTCAGATTTTTCACAGACCAACTCTGTATAGTTATGCTTTTGTCTCTACCAATTTATACAAAGAAAATTAGTGAAGTCGATTTTGCGTTTCCTCTGGGTTTACAACCCTCTAAAAAAATCTAATTAATTTACGATTTTATAAGAATTTATTAATATCTTTTCCTAAGGTATGAAACCCTAACCTGCGAAACATAAGCATCAAATTCCATGGCTACACTTTATGGAATTTTCAAAAACGTAAAAGAATGATTTTGAATCTCGGAAATCACTCGATCTTCGTTTCCGAGGATCACTCGGAAATATTCCGGAACCACTCTCGATGCTTGTCAGATTTATCCAAGAATTTTTTAATTTTGGCCAGAGACTAAACAGACAGAAGCCTTCTGCAAAACCTTATAACGTCGTAGGTGAACATTTCTTATAATTTTTCCTAGGTTGAGATAAACAAAGAGTTTTCTGAGTACAATGACATTGTCCAGCCAGATTTCTTGGATTCATATCACAATCTCAGCCTCAGCCATCTGTCCATGTACAACTGGGTAGTGACGTACTGTGAGCTCACTGGACTAGCCATGCCTCGATGGATCCTCAAAGCTGATGACGATTTTTTCATAAATGTCCCATTGGCTCTTCGGGTAGTTGACGCAAATCCTCAAGTTGAGATTTTGTAAGTGACTTTGGAAGTATTCCACTAGTACAAACCTGACTTTATATCCGATTTTTTGGTTTTTGCCAGTGGTTGCCCCTTTTGCGGTACAGCCGCTATTCGTAATGTTGCCTACATGAAAAAGTACTATGTACCAAGATACATGTATGCGCCGGAATGGTACGCTGGTTACCTTAGCGGAGTTACCTATATTGTACGGACGGACATTCTGCAACCCATGCTCAGAGCTTCTTTGACCACGCCTCTTATACACATGGACGATGCCTATGTAATGGGAATTTTGACTAGGGAAATTGGTGTCTATCCTAGAAATTCACCCTTTATCACTTATGGCAGAACTCCACCGGACTCCTGCGCAACCAAACTGATGGTAAGCGATCATTAGCTAAAGGCTGTCAAAAATCACTATTCCAATTGTAAATTTGCTGTAGGTAGACTCCTATGTACTGAATTCCGACGATATGAGGGTGCAGTGGCAAACGTTCATGGAGCCTCCTTCGCCGAATTGCACCTTCATTCAAGATTCTCAGTTAAAAATTCGGGACTTAACAAAATATGATATCAAAGCTTGCTTTTACAATAGTTAACTGTGATGATTAATATATTACTAAGGATTCGTGATATACAACCAATTAGATTTAAGTTAAAATGAAGATTTCGAGAAGTTAATTTCTTATTTCATATGGATAAGGCGAGAGACGCTAAATTCGGAAAGCGCGGGAGCCACGTGAATTCAAAAGTAGTTGTTGATTTTTTTTTCTGTAACTTTCACTTTCGCACTTCCGCATTCTTTTCGGCAATTTTCCTCTTCAACTTTCACCTTTTGTTCCTGTTTTTTTGGTAATTAATTAGTTTTTTTTATATATTATTTCATTGTGTGAACTTTAATGTTACGGCAGACTAGAAGGTGTCGATTGAGGTAAAGTCTTCATATTTTGTGATCAAAAGGAAACAGGTGTGGCAATGCGGTACTGGCATGGCAGCTGCTGGTGGCATGCTAAAATTGAAACTGGTTCTTGCCTATCCTATCCTCGTCAGCATACCTTATTAAAGTGTTTTAATATTTAGGTTGTTTTGCAAGGAGCCATGAATGTACCGCCTCCAGTTCCAGGGTTCGGCCCTAGCGTTTTGGAAACCATGTTTTGGGATTCGTCGATGAATTTGGTACTAGTTTTACTGAGTCCAAAACTGGGTTACAACTGGTAAGTGGAGAAACACAATAGGATCTGCAATATAGATGCGGGATATCATTGGTGTAATTCTGCTCTCATTTTAGGGAAATGGTGGCTGACTGCATGCCAAAGTTACACCGTCCATTTAAAATTACTCCGCAGGACTGCGAGTTCCAGTTCAGGAAACTTTTGATGACGGGACTGGAGAATCGACCAGCTTCTGTGTCTTCTCTTCTGCTCTCTGCCCAAATAAATCTCTTAAGGGGTAGGTGAAGCAGCCACATGCGTGCAGTGAGCTTTAACTGTTGTATTCAATCCTATGTTTTGAATGTGTTTCAGATGTCCATAATACGCTTATCAAATCTGGGACTGACGAAGGAAATCAATTGGATACCTTGTATAGTCTTAGCGATTTCGAAGTATCCCTCGTTCACAATGATAGTCGGAGTTTGAGCTTATTGAATGCATGCAATAATGGTGAGGATAGATGACATATGAAGAATGCATTTCTTTTTCTTGAAACCAAGTTCAGTAGGTGATATTCGCAATTGGGACGCTCCCAATTCTTCTGGTGTTTACGCGGGGACGCACCAATTTAACCAATGGAGAAGATTCTACCCTAATTCGGCAGGATTAGAAGAAGACAAAGGGTCCATTTATTCCACTTTCCGCTTCCATGAAGTCGGCAACCCGCTCTCTATGCCTCAATCTCATACTGAAGAGGATGTAGAGAAGAAAAGGAAAATCGCTCTAATTTTGAAGGACTTGATGAGTTCGGAAAATGGTGAAGGCGAAGCCATGCCCTCTAACTCTGTCTCACTGCATAATAGTAGCAAGTGTCTGATCTCGCCGCCCAAGACTGATAGTTTGAGCAATAGCAATAAGCTTGCCTTTGTTCAACCCACCATGGAAACGCTGCCCTTTTCTCTGTTTCCGTTGACTAGCGACTACCAAGACAGGGAAGAGCCGAACGTCACTGGCGCTCAAAATGAACTCCCTCTTGCCGTTGAAAAGGAGAACGGTATGTTGGAATTATATTTTCTTTCTGTTTAGATTTGTATTGTTGACCTCGTGCTTTATTTACTTTGTTTTCCCATGTAGAAGTGCCATTGCCTTTTGAAGTTCCGAACCCCGAGCCAGTAATTCTACCAGTACAAATACCAGATAGTGTTCCCCAAAAAGAGATTCCAGATGTGCAGCAGAAATTATGTTCAGCGGTCACAATGCCGATTGTAGAGTCATCGCTCATCTACTTGCTCAATAAGCGACTTTCCGACTCCATACAAGCTCCGTCACTCGATCCTGGAACCGAGGGAGTAGTACTACCAGAAAGAAAGGAAGAAACTTTAACAGAACCAGTTCCTATGCAATCTACCTCCTCAAATAGCTCCGCATCGCAACCTTCGTCACTGGACTCCCCCGACCAATCGCTGCTACAGCTGGAGCTGTCAAGCCCTGGGCCACCGCTTCAGTGAGTATGAGTAGTAGACCACCGGAAATACTTTAAGTACTTTATTGTTTTCTTTCCCGAACTAAGCCTTGTTATGAATCCTGCAGGAAGAGAGGCAGAAAACGAAAATCGTACGAGGCAGAGCTTTTAGTTTTTGAAACAATTGACAATCATAGATACGCCCACAAATTCGTGCTTCCTTCTCCATCATCGGCCGTTGGTGCGAAGTACTATTCTATTGTAAAAAAGTAAGATTTTGATTATAATATGCAGAATTTCGGCTCAAGAAAACAACCGTTAAAGAGCAATTATTTATCTTTCTTTTGTATTTTAGTCCAAAGAGTATGAATGGGATCAGGAAGGATATTGTAAACGGAAGGATCAATGGGATTGAAGAGTTAGAGGCAGAGTTATCACTGATGCTGCTCAACTCCATGGTGTTTAACCGGGCTATCAGCACTCATCACCAAGGTGGCGAACTACCAGCTGCCGACTATGTTCAGGAAATGGCCAAACATTGTTTCAAAATTGTGGATGTAAGAGCCTTTACTATATTTCGCCGAATATATTGAGTAGTAACTGACTCCTGCTGTCTTCCTAGCAAGCAAAATACACTAAGCGATTAATTAAAGCAAAGGAAGAAGCAGAAGCAGCTTCTCAGAATCAAGGATAAACAGATGGATGGGCAATCAACTAGTTCAGTACGTAAATACTCAGATCTCAAACTGTTCAAAGCCGCAATGCCAACATGCAACAAACTGGTTCTAAACAGTGCTACTTTCACTTATATTCCTTGTTTATTTTTCTCGATAGTATACATTATCCTAAACGTCTAAGTAAGGTGCTGTCCTGTTGTGTTGAGTCAATACAAAACCAAATGTAAGGAATTATATTTTGTACCTGTCAAGCTTGTCAACGGCATTACAGCTCAAGATATTTAATACCAGAAATCTATCATAAGTCAGACCAATTCGCTCCTTAGTTGTTTCTGGCTTGGCTCCTGCTACGATTTTATAAGAATCGAATCCACCACATCGAAGAAACGCCTGAAGAGAGGAAACACAGCAATAAGATTACTTACCAGTCATTTTTTTTAAAGCATGAATTTATTTGAAATTACTGGGATGTGATCTGAGCTCCTGGATTGACAAACGGGTTGGACATCAAATCGCAAAATGCACCATGGAGTTTTCGAAACATCTGAAATATTGTATATAAATAGAAAACTAAAAAAAAATAGCGAAAAAAAATCTACTAAAATGGGACTTACCATACGGATATCATTTTCCCTAACTGGAACTGGAACGGAGTACTCCTCAATAACTATGATGAACTTTATCCTCGTGTTTGTCATGTAGCCGTACCTGGAATAAAACAAAGTTGGGTTCTCATTATCATTATTTAGCCTCTCAAATGACATACATATAGAAACAAGTGAAGCGCTTAGCACACTTTTAACTACTATGAATACAATAAAAAGGCTTGAGCTCATCCCAGCTAAAAGAAAGAAAACTCACACTTTGTAGTCCTCCTGGGCAGTGAGCGTACCCAAGTATAGTTCTCTGGTTGCTTCAGCTCCGGCTGGAACAGCTGACGAAGGGAGGAGAACTTTAGCACTGGAACTCTGGACTCTCTCTTCGACTATATCTAAGGCCGAACTCACGATATAGTGGTATTCCAGCTCAGGTCCCGCGTTCGGTCGTGTACGTATGAGCAAAGGTCCATTCTGAAACAAGACGATTGACGAAATAGTGAAGTACGCGGTTGAGCGCTTGAAAATTATTAATTGAGTACAACTTTTACATCTTTTCCGATGACGGCTATGCAGACGGCCATGTCTGACTCCTAGGTACTTGACTACTTGGTACCAGTGTCCAGTGACGAAAGTTATAAAACCCAATCCTGCACACGAAATTTTAGAAAACGTCAAAACGGAGAGTGAAAACAAATTCTAAAAAAGTGATGTTTTCGCGGTTTATACGGAAAAAGGTGTTGCAAGCTTCCCTCTTTTGCAATCCAGAGAAAGTGAAAATTCAAACCGGAAATGCTTCCAGGACGCCAGGAGAAAAAGCTCGGAATATTCAGCGAATAAAAATTCTGATTTCACGAGCATAATATTGAAGTACCCATTTTTATAAAAGCATAAAACTAGCCAATAAAATTTTTTTAAAGAACTTCCTAGGTGAGTTTTTGTAATCTACAGACAATTTCATCTCGACTTTTAAAACGCTTTTATGAAATGCTCTGATTTCATACACCATCAAAATCGGTAATGCGGAAATTATTTCAGCAGACCATAGCGTCGCTTAATTTCCCCTGAAACACCTGACTCAAAGCAAAACGTCATTCCGGTGGGACAAGCCTACAGTTGTTTTCGTTTTACAATGGCTCTGTAGCACCTGTATTTCTCCATAATTCCTCTGTATAGTTTATTACAATTTAAAATTATAATTACAAAAATGTGGAAATTCATTTTTATTACCTTAGTAAAAGTCAAGGTATAAACTTGAAAAAATGTTCTCATGGTGTACTGGTTCTAAAAAGAAAATGGGGATAGTAGGTGGGATTGCATTCATTCTCTTTGCTTTAGCTGCAGGTAAATTAGAATTACTTATATACTCATATTAAATACTAGAAATTCTTAAATGTTTCTAACCGGATGGTTGCAGGAGTTTTCTTTGGACTTCAAGTGTTAGGGCTGGAGACAAAGGCTGGAAATGGAACTCAGTCCGAACAGGAAGGCAGAAATTGTATTGCTTTTAATGCAGCATGCTCGAGCGAGGAGACATGCTGCTCACCGTACGTCTGCCGTCAAACTCAACACACCAGACGCATGCGTTTTAAAAATACTGGGGGAATCATGCCAGGCACATGCGTTGCAGCCGCCGATAACACTCCTCCACCGCTACAACCAACACCACAGCCCGGATCATGTCCTTATTCTGCAAAATTGGAACAGTAATTCCGAATATCCTAGGTAAATGCAATAAATTAAAGTTTTTTTTTAGGATTTTAGAACCAGTTCGGGGAGGAGAAGAATTTGATCGAACGGTTGAGTTTTACAACGAAGCAAAAGATGACTATATCAGATTAGCCGCTTATCGCGGTGAAGCCAAGCGGAATTTTTTGCTCACCGTCCGAGAGTTCAACGCTGACACGCTTCGCCTGATCAGCATGACGACGGAAAACGTTGGACGAAATATTTACCCCCTTATTGTGGCCACGGATTCGCCATTTGGGGTAGGGGGTACTTTCACCCTCTACCTTGAAGACGGAAGTTCTCAGACTGTGAGCCCAGTGTCAGAAGAATATGAAATTAGGAAAGGCGTCTCCCATATTTCAATTGGAGTCTATGCAATACTTGTCCCGTATTTCAAAATGGCTCATTCAACAGGATGGAGACAGGAGCTGATGATTTATGGAAGAAAAGTCGAGCAGACGCTGGAAGCGACTCGGTTTGGGCAGCACAACGACGAATCAAACCCAGAGCTTTACACCGATTGTATTGAAATGCTGGAAATCACAAAGAGGTACATTGATAAATGGTTAGATCAAACGAGTAGAGGATATGGAATACCTGAGACAGTTACAATTGCCGAATTTGAGGAATACTCCCAGGAAATTTTCTCACAAATGGAAAAGAATATAAGAATTGCTGCAGAGATTCAAATCCAAGCCCTGGTTCCGGTTTTGAAAGGCTGGAAGGCAGCGCTAGGCGAAGAAAAATGGAAGCAAGTATATGCTGTTATTCCGACCATTTATCCAGGTAGATAATTATTAAAAAATCAGGCAAACTATTATTTTGAGCTAATTTTCTCCCGTGGTTTTAGTTACGGCAATAAATCCACGGTTCCAGGCTCTTGCTGAGGTCATGGGTCCAAAACAAGCAAAGTACCAAGTTTTTAATTTGGAAAATGGTGGCAGCGTTGAGCAGTTGAGAGGGTTTTTAGGAAAAATCATTGCCCACCGAGCCGCTGCTCATCTCATCTTCGGCAGTACAAAAACACCGAAAGGAACCGAACTGACCTTTGCTCTTTCAGGACGACAGGACCTGATGGCGATTGATGCTGAAGATGCCCTAAACTTATTGAGGAATAATTAGTCTCAGAATATTATTTTTGTATGAATTTAAGAAGATTACTTTACACTTGCTCGATATCGCAGTCATTTTTGTTATTAAAATAGACCCTATACTTCAATTGCATTTTTTCCTGACCGAAAGGGCTCTTGTACCAATGGCTGCTGCGTTCTTGTATGCCAGACATATACCTGCAAGCAAAATCTTATGCAGGCCTTTAAAAATTTTCAGTAGTAGAGTTTACCTTTGTACAATTTTCAGCTTTTGGTTCCAGCTCACTCAAGGAATTCACAACATAACCAAGTATTTCACCCTCTTGTTCCCCTTCAGATACTTCGTATCGGAAACGGGCGTCAGGCTTTTCTATCAATCGCTGTAAGTTGATAGCGAATCCAGCCATATCAATTGCAAATTTTCTCCCAGGGTGCCAGGTCACGTCCCACCCTGTCACGATCCCATTCTTCACTATTGGCCGCTCTATCAGCCTTCCTCCGACGAGACCTACAGGCCACACTCCCACGTTTTTCACCTGCCTTATCTAATACAATTCAAAATAAAAATTTAAATATACTGGAAAATTTTGAATAAGTTGCTGACCTCGTCAAATAATTCCAAGGAATATGTATTGTCATCATCAGCAAAATAGACAACAGCGTCAGTATCCGCAGCAGTTTTTCGAAGCCAATCAAGGGCAGTATTTCGTTGAATCACTCCACGCTTGTTCCCGTACTTTTCCTAAAATTAATTCATTCAAAATTCAAGTACAGTATGAAAATTAAAGACATGGAATTTGAAATGGGGTGAAACCCCTTCTCCCCCTTCCCAAATTTCATGTCGTTTTTCATTCTGTAGAATTCCAAAAACAAAGGACGCTGCCGGATTTCTATTACCCTGGGCCCCATGACCAAAATTGCTGGGAAAAAATGAATGTGTTCATTCCCTCATTCATTCCCATACATTCTTTCCCGGCAATTTTCGCCACGGGCCCACGAAAACCCCTTTCTAAGGCAAATCCGGTATAAGGTTTCTAAATCAGCGTTTTAAATGAACTGGACGACTTTACATGATGCTTTCTCCAGACTGCAGGGGTACGAGCGTTGAGATGCGTAAAAGACAGACCGGATTTTCGTAATAAGGTCTTGACGAGATTAGATTTCCTGGTGGAGTCTTCCACAACAATCCAATGCAAATTAGGGACGTGCATCAGCGTATGAGACAGACGAGTAAGGTCAGCTTTCTGCACATGCCTTCGGTATGTAGGAGTTATAGCGATAATCACTGGTGGGCCAGATTGAAGCCTAACGCGGTTCCCTTTTTGGCGTGCTGTCCTAAAAATTGAAGAGTTGACATTGAAAGGACGACAGCTCGTATGCGACTTCAAGTGACTCAACCAACCAAAACGGAGGCTGGCCGGTGGCACTGGGCTTTTTCGGTCTCCCGGGTTTTAAGAAAGAGTAGCATGCCACTATCAGTAACACCGGCAAGATCCAGGCATACCTTTTCCTCCTCATTTAGATTTAAAATCAGGAAGCAGTAAATACTCCAAACCTGCAAAATTAAAAATTATAAATACCGGGTCAGGATTTAATTGGTTCCATGCAATGGAAGGTATTTTGCTGCAGAATAGCGGGCCGCAAGGATCATAATTACCTTGCCTTTGGACTACTCCATGGATTTTGGTTCCGATGAAACGAAAAATGAACGGCACCGTGGCGTGGCCGAGTCGGCTTGCTGGAAGGAAGGAAGCAGTGCTCAGAAGTTCGATCTGACGAATCCTGTCTCCTGTGCGAAGGTTAATCGAATGATTCGAAATTCAGAGTTTGTAAATCGAACCGGAATTTCGTGTGGTACATTATTTTCCCTTTCAAATTCAAACTCGAATTTCCAAAGATCCGAATTCGCAATTTCCAAATTCGTAATCGGTTTTAAAGCTTCTCGAACTTTTGTTTTTCAGAATTTAAAAAAAACTGAGTAGTGAATGAGATAAAGTAAAGCATCAACCTTTCTCTTCGCTAAACAAAGTTAAGGTTGGGAAAGAATCAAGGTTCTAGGTTTGGAATTCACTCAAACAACCTTGGGAAAGAATGGTGTTTTGACCTCTTTTATAGTATACTTTGGTTTTCGGAAAGTGTTTTCCAGCCAAGTATTATTTTCCTGAGCCGGAGAATTCACTGTGTCAGAAAAATAAATCAAGCTTACAGTATTTTTAGCTACTGTATTCGAACCTCAAGAAGAGTCCAGGGATACTGACACACACGCAAACACCATCGGAAGGGCCCTTAACGAGATTCAGATGACAGTCGCATAATAAGCATTTAATCTGAACCTTGTTGAAAACGAATCGCGGAAACCTTACCTTGCCGTTCGTTCGAATCTCGAATGTTCGTAGTTTTTTCCTACGGTTTTCGAATTCTGCAGTAGTATTTGAATTTGGAATTCGGAATTTAGACTCGAATTTAAACTTTTCCATTTCCAATTCAAGCAAAAGCTTCGAGCCCTTTCAAATTAGCTACAAATTCGAACTCGAATTTTGAGCAATTCGAATTTCTTTTTTTTGCTGACTACTCGAATCCAAACCCGAGGCATGACAGTCGACATTAGAATTTGGTGTACACTGAAAAACGCGGTTTCTGGCCCCGGGTAATTGAAATGACGTTCATTGACCTCATTCTTTTAGGGAATAAGTTTGTCCGAGAACAGCTGTAGAAAAAGTGAAGAAAAATAAGATCAGGCAGGACATGGGTGACGCTTGTACCGATTGTGGAGGAGGACGTGCTACAGGACCTTGTTTATGCCTGGAACCACAAAAACTACTGAATAAGGTCAGAGCGGATGTACGTCACTTGGCCAAGCTCAAATCCGCTATTATCAATGTGGACAAGGAGTATACCAGTAAGAAAGGTAATTTTATTTTAGTACTATCTTTCTTTCATTTCTCATCTTAGTGTTGGCCCATAACTGGACTCCAGCAGATCTGAAATGGCCATAATTCCTAATTCCTATAATTCGGTCGGATGACCTTTAGGTCAGCAAGCGGGAACTTTTTTAATTTCATTAAAATACGAGACCTCTGGACCATCACGGACTCAGCTATAAACGGAACCCAGGTATCTTAGTGGCTTGGCAAAAGTTTTCGGATGGTTCCAAACATAAATTACAAAAGGGTGACCTCTAAAGGTCACCAAAACTGACCTTATCTTAAAAAGAAAGCGCTGGAAATTTTTATGTTTGGTTCTCTTTCTGTGTTTTCTACTATTTCCAGCGTATATTGAAATTCGTTTTGGGCAAAAACAATTAAGTAAGGACAAGCATTTAGGGGCCCAAAGTTATAGTTTTGGCCTTTCCATTTTAGGTGACCCTATGAGAAGTGAGCTTTATACTGGACTGAAGAAATATTTCAGCAGCTACAAGTACCAGTGGGAGCGATTTAGACGGTTTCTACCTGGTGAAATAAGCGACGAAGAGTTTGCCGAATTCCTAAAACCACCGCGTGGGCTGGAGAACTTTCAGCCATGGGTACTTAAGCATACCATTCAGAAGCTTGTACAGAAAATGCAGGTATAGCTCCCTTACCTATGATCCCATTGTTCAAAGCTTTAAACTTACGAGATTTGAGTTCACAGCAGGAATATTCCGAGGAATGGCTTGTATTAGCACGTGTCATTTGTCGTTGCGACCTGATATGTAAGAACAAACCTTATCTTCAGCTGGACCACCTCCTTTCTTTCAACAGATTTTTTTTTTTTGCAGATGCAGTCAATAATCCTTCAAAGTTTACGTGGGACACTCATCGTCTTGTTCGGCGCATTGCTGCGTCACAACCCACTTCTGCTCGACCTTTCAAAGACTTCATCAAAGTTACTCGAAAAAAGCTTGCTCACGCCCTCGAAGCTTTTGAGCAAGAAATACTTAATGATGAGAAACCGAGCAGAGCTTCCTTTGTAAGTATATACATTTTGTTTTTTGCCGCAGATTTAAATCTGAGAGCAGAACTTAAGTCAAAATTTAATCTTTACAGGTAGTTCAAAGCCAAGCTTCCGACAGCATTGTATTTTTCTGCATTCGCAAGCAAATTGGGCCCAATGAGGGATTCAAGGTAAATAAGTCCGTACGCTGCCGGCGCCCTGGCCGTCCGGAGTCGTCACAGTTCATGCTAGTCGCAGTGAAACAAGGGCTTGAATACTGTTTCATCACTGGCACAATTCGGAATGAGCAACGGAGAATACTAGAAGTAAGACTTCAGATTAGATTAAACGGGCTGGTTTAAAACACGAACTTTATTTTATCCAGTTTGTGGCGAGCTCTCTTGGATACAGGTTCGTCCAGATCCAGGACCTAAGAGGAAAGGATATTTCTCAACTTGTCTCAGCATCTACACAGAAGTAAGTAAAGCAGCAAACGTTGAAGGACATTTCTAGACTTATGCTCATTGGTTATATGAATTAAGGGTTGCCTACCCGGCCCTTGGTACCGTTAAGGAGGAATTTCGAAAGGAATGCTCAGAGCTTCAAAATGCTGGCCAAGCTTGGGCAGATCCGGTTGGAGAGTTCGGTCGCCGTCGTGCTGCTGCTGTCTATATGGGAGGAGCTGACTTGACCAATCAGAAAGCAGGAACTCAAACATTCACACTTATATCGAAAGGAGCCAAAACCCAGCTCACTTTAAGAGGAACCCCAGCTGAAATTGATCAGCAAATTCTTAACCTCTACAACGAAGGATTCATCAAAGACCTTACTCCTTTCATTGTCATGAAGAAAAAGAAGACAAACGTTTACCGCGTGGATGAGGAGGAGTTTGACAAATCCGATTAACAACACATGCCCAGGGCTCAAAACAAGAGAAGGATGTAAGAGTAGAAATCGCTAACAGAGTGTTGTCACAGTCACTATACCCCAGAATCCGGTGTCGGCCGCCAATGGTTTGAAAATTCCTATCTAGCTGTTTTTTCTGGAATTCGGCTTTTTTGCCCTGTTAGAAAAACAGGTAGATAGTAATTCACAAGCGATTAGCTGCCATGACACCAGAATTTGAAGTATAAGGACCGCTGCTGCTGAAGCGTATCAATTAAATTTTCAACCATACTAACTGACATTCCGGTCAGTGTTTCCGCCGTCTAGTAAGTTAATCTAGTAGTAGAAGTCCGAATTTATCATTTTTTCGCAGAATATAAACAGTGAAAAGTTTGCCCTGAGCGGCCGCGAGTTTTGTAACAGCTGTCAGTTTGTTGTCATCATCAGCTGATGTGTGTGACTCTGTCATCTCTTCATTTCCGAACCAAAATCTTTGAGGTCATAATTTTATCTTTTGTCACTTCCGATTCTTCTCCTTCGACTCGACAGGTCACGCTATGCAGTTAAGACCATCCGTGCCACATCTTACGTCCATCCTTATTTTCTGCTTACGTCCATTGCACATTTTTACTGGCTGCAGGTCACGAAACTTCTGGAGCTCAACAGCATTCAGCCATCGCGTAACACATGAAAAATATAACTGTGATTCATGTTTTAAATTAACTCTGAATTTCTAGAGCATCGTAAGCCGGGTCACTTCGACCACGAGGAAAATTACACCAAAGGGTAGAGTGATCCTGAGCCTAGCATTCCCATGGACAGTGTATGCTTGGGGGTCAAAAGAGAAACGGCACGAGGATCCCAATTCCATGGAAGCCAAAATGTTCAACAAAAGTGACAAGACGCTAATTGCTGACCTTAAAGCAGCCGACAACATTTACAAAGAGAGCAACGGACCAACCCACAAGGAGATCTACGACAAGCTCATTGCCCATAAAGTGAGTTTACTTTTACCCCCAAAAAATTGTTGCCGTCAATTATCTCAATTCTGGAAGTGACTTTGCGTGTTTTAGGAGAAACGAGAAGCAGAGCTACATTGGAGACTGGCCCGAGTGACATACGAGCTTTCTAAAATAGCAAAATCTGCTGAGCATAAAACAGAACTACTAGAAGAAGCATTGGAGACTGTGAAAACTGCACTGGAAATTGATGAAACAAATTTTGCAGCCCACAAATGGATGGCCATTATTTTAAACGCCATAAGCATGGTGAAGGGGACAAAGGAGCAGATTACGCAGTCGTACAAAGTCCGACAACACATGGACGTGAGAGAGTTTCATTTAGTAACGGGGTTCCAATCTACTTAACTGCTTTCAATTTCTAGAAAGCGGCTGAACTCAACCCAAAGGATGCTACAAGCGCATACTTGATCGGAAACTGGTACTGAATCCATCACGAATCCATTTTTATCTTGGTCATTCCCAGGCAAAGTTCTTTTATCAGGTGCTTCACTGTGGCCGATATCCCATGGTATCAGAGAAAAGTTGCAGAGACGATATTTGCAAAACCCCCATCTTGTTCCTTTGATGAAGCCGTCCGATTTTTCCTACAGGCTGAAAAAATTCAACCTACAATTCTACAGGTAAACTTGAGAAATTTTTTTTTTTAGATCCCAGTAAGCAGCAGAATTCATGGGATACATAAACACATTATTTCCTTTTTATAGCATGAACCTCCTGATGCTGGCCAAGTCTTACATGAAGCTGGGAGACACGGACAAAGCAGAGACCTATTTACGCTTGCTGAGCGAGACGCCGCTGACAACTGACGAAGACTACATTGTAAGGAACTCCAAACTCTTTTATGCTCCCTTCAACTAAAGAAGAAAAATTCCAACTTTCCAGGCTCGAAAAGAAGGAACTGAGCTGCTGCAGAAACTGGAAAAATCCAAGAAACTATCCTGAGAAGTTGTGCTACGAATCATCTTATTTATACCAACTTTTATTTTCCAGTAGTCGAATACCTTAACAATGGGAATCATATGTACGACTATACAATTAGAATGGAACAGGACTGGACCTTCTTCGTACCATTGAAGAAGTGAGAAGCTCTTAACACCCTCTGCAGTTGGTAAACTATTATTATTGACAAATACGAATTTAATTAAACTAGACTCAAGGAACTTAAGTTATAATGACAGTAGTAGTAAAGTCGACTCACTCAGTGCAAGAGGAAAGGAGCAACTTTCAACAGCTTAAACAATTAATTTAACTGCCCTAGACAGTTATTGGCTATTCTTGAAAAGAAGGCATACAGAGTTCAACAGTAGTTAATTACTAATTAATTATTGTAATTCAGTCAGTCTTAGGTTTATATATTTTCCTGCTCTTAACGGCAAAAGTTACTGGGTTCTTCTGACTTCTAAATTAATATCAATTAATTAGGAATAGTTTGATAGGAGAGAAAAAAAATTCAATTTTCCTAACAAGGGAAGTACATGACATGTGTATTGCGTTCAGAAAATCTAGGATATGTGGAAGGTGGTTTATCCCAAAGTTGATGAAGTTGCAGCGCATTATTAGTCGGCAAGGCCTTTCCTCCGAATTTAATCGGCAAATTTTTATGATTTCCATAAGGGCCCACAGAAATATTTTGCGCTGTAAAACCATCACAGGACAGTAGAAAATTTAGTATATCTCAGAATTTCGGAATGTGGTACGTATTTCATAGACTTCCCTTGTCAGACAATAATAATTTTCTTCGTAAGTTTGTATGTTTTTACAGACGGAACATATTTTGGAAATCAAACCTTATCTCCTCCACTTGCATCACAAATGATTACTTACACGAGAGAAAATTGGACTAACAGTATAGACTATGTATTGTACCATCTGATATGAACTAACGCAATTGATTCTGTTTTTTGTACATGATTAGTTCTTTGACGTCGAATTATCAAGATTTAGTCGGATCTCAGATACCATCAACTTAGGATTTCAAATCCATAACCACTGGGATTGCTAAGTACTTTAAGAGCTATTTACGACGACTAGAGTTATTCAGCGTCCATATATATGATTTTTCATTCCAGAAAACTGTCTGTTCTATTTTTCTAAGGGTCCTAGTCTTGGAGAAGGTTTTGTGAATGGTTAATTCTTAAACTGGTTTGAATAATATTCTGATATGTACGGTTGTATCGGGTTTTGTACTGCACTATTTACAGGGTTTGCAAAAACTTAGGATTGATGAGTATTTTTTTTCTCCTAATAACACTATCTGTAGATTTCCCTTTATCAGATCCAGTTTCCGAGATTCCTAGTTCGAATTTGTTGATGAGGAAGTTGACGGTTAGTCAGTGTTGAAATGTAGGTGCAGAGCGGTCATTCACTGAGCGCGTCTGTTTAAGCTTAGTACCCTTACGAATCTGATCCATGAGACTTTCTCTAACGACTACAGGATCTGGGACAGTCTTGGACGATATCCATTGACGAACCCTATCCCCAACTGCGTTTCCTTTCGAGGGCGGATGAGCATGGGCGTGACCCCCATGGTTTCCAACTGATGCAACCAACTTTGAAGCAAAGCTGGTTTTTGTTGCACTTTGAATTGCCGTAGTTATCATCGCAGTCGGAGGGCCACTTCCTCTTCGGTCAGTCGGTGGACTTCCTACTCTCATTTGTGAGAGCTTGGCATTGAGAGTTTGGACGAAAATTTCCTTGGAGGTGACGACAGGCGGTGGGGTTTTGTTTCCTAGGACTCGGTTCTGGACAAATGTTGCTGTAGTCTTGAGAAGCTCCTCAGAGAAGCGGCGAGGGTGACGCGGACTATTGTTAGCACTTTGAGAAGAATTTTGCTGTTGAAGCTGGGTCACCTGATGAGGGTGATATGCTGGTGGGATTTGCTGTGGCTGAGGCTGGGGGTGTCCAAGATGGCCGTAAATAGGCTGAGTGGGCGGCTGCTGTTGTGGAGGCAAGTATGGATTCCCACCTGGATTTTGGGTCACGCTCAATTTATCACTGAGTAATTGTATCAAACCCCCGCGGTCTTTCCCACCTCCTCCTCCAACGTTGTTATGATTTTGATGAGACACGGGAGGCGAAGCGGAAGTTCGATTTGAATTATTCCAGTTTTTAGGTTTCGGTGGAGAGTCTTCTCCTGGCTGCTTCATGGAATGTGATCTCCGGACCATGTTCGGACTCAGAGGTTGATGATTCTTCTCCGTCAGGGTCTTGATAGTCTCAGCTACGCTCTTTCGCATGCTAGCGGTGTCCTCTGGGTCAAGGTAAGCTATGCTTGAGAGTTGCCTGGAGTGGACTTGTCCCATTAGATGGGAAGGTGGGGGAGGGAGTTGCTCCATTGAGACATGAGGCGTAGTTTCTCCACTGCTCTCCATCCCAACACTCCCGTAGATACCGCTTCCATTACTCTGCTTTTGCGATAGGGTCGAAGGAACGTTTGAGTAAATGGAATTATTTGTTTGGTGAGAGTACTGCTGCGACAGAGCTGTGTTTCGAGCAGGTGATGATGTGACAGAGATAGAAGAATTCCGTCGTACCGGTGGAACAGGCTTATCTGAGCCTTGGCTTGAAATAGAACTCCGGCTTCCTTGCCTCCCCAGGAACCCATACACTGGAATTAAGAAAAAATCCATGAAGCCACATGTAAAAACCTTCTAAAAATTTTAGGTTCTCCGCCTTCCAGACCTTGCGGGCGAAAAGTAGCAGATCGTACAGGAGCCCTAGAACGAGCCAAGGGACAGTTTCCATAGTGCACAAATTTTCGAGGTAGAGTACAAAAACCAGTAGTAGCGGACACAGCAAGTTCCATACACACACAAAAGGCGTCCACGCCTGACAAATCTACACAAACAAAACCAAAACAAAATAATAATAAAATTTAAAAAAATTCAAAATTGTGCACATAAAAAAAAAATAATAAAAAAAAAAGAGCAATACGAAAAAAACAAAAAGCAAATACCCAACCAATTTCAGTGGACAAAATTGAGCAGTAGACAAGGTAGTGGAGTTTGAAACCATTCATATTATTTTACTCAGCT